>JAZGTJ010004997.1:0-28861 GCA_036877575.1 Botia almorhae
GTCTTAAATACTTCTAAGTTCCTGTTTGTGTGATAAATTTGCTGAGACACGTTCATCTTTCATTGTTTTGCTTTCATTGATGGACAGCAAGAAGCAGAGAACATATGCACTACTAAATAGGAAAGTATCTTTCTTAAGTGGTTTGTGTTTTTCGTATTCAGATCTGGGAAAGGATCCGCTGGTTCGTGGCAGGCAGGTCGTAGAAATCAGACACACTCTGTCAGAGCCGCGGGCCTTGACTGATCCTGTACAAACATGTGGACATACAGTTGAGCTCCACCAGAGAGACGCTTGTTGGAAACAGGCTAACGGTAAACATATTTGAACCAATTATAATAATATCATTATATAATTATTAAATGTGTGAATCTTGCTGTGTGTAAACATCTTTTCATCTTTTACATCTTGAAGCAAAAAGAACACAGTGAAGGAAATCAAGGATAAGGTTATAAATGCTACATTCAACATCAGTTATGATGGAGCTGAGGTTCAATGCAATGGAAAAGATCTTAAAAAGAAGGAAAAGATCATTCAATCCACTAAAACTAAAACACAGTTTATGACTTCCGTTTGGTTGCTTATGTGGGTTAAATTGTGATGCATGACTCGGAGAGAGAGACGTACTGAGGGATCATTCATAAACCGTGTCTATTAAAAGGAAATAGACGTCCTTCTGAAAGGGGGAAAATAATGACCAGTGTGCTGGCAAATTAATTTTTCATTTTAAACTGTTACACTTCCTCTATTACATATTCTATTTCTGTTTCCTTTCATTAATGAGATACCAGAACATTTGTCATTTAAATGTAAGAATCCCATTTTACTGATTTAAGCAAGTAAACAAAGGGATGTTCAGGAAAAATATTATATCTCTTAATTTAGCCTAACTTCCAACTCTTCCCATGCGGAAATAATATATTAATCTTGGCACAAATTTTGCGTACGTCTCTAAACATGCATGTATTAGCGTATAATAGCATACTGACAAAAAAAGATGTCTAAATGTCTTAATATTAGTAATATTAGTACGTTTTGTGTCTGGCACATTTTTATATCAGTAGTCACAAGTCTGTACAAAGCAGTTCTCTGCTTTTGCACAACATCTTTGGAACATTGTATTATGGTTAAAAATCTGAGTAAATTGCAGATTGCATACGAATACTCCTTTTTGTTCAGGAAATGTAAATGAATTTAAGCAAGTTTATAGTTACACTATAAACTATAGTTACATCATCGCAAACCTATGAATTTTTTCTTCTGTAGAACACAAAAGAAGATATTTTGTCTGTGGTTTTGTGTCCATAAAATAGAAGTTAATGGGTGCCATTGTTGTTTGGTTACCAACCTACTTCAAAATATCTTGTTTTGTGTTTGTAAGAAGAAAAAGTCATGCAGGTTTGGAATGACATGCATAAAATATTTTTTGTAATTTTTGGGTGAACTGTCCCTTTTAAGGGTTTGGATTCAGTTCCACATTGATTTATTAGCCTTTGAAAATGAATGTAATGTCCCTTATGTAAATTAGATTTCTTACTATCAAGTTTATAATCATTTGTAATAACTGCCCACTCCACAAAACCGTATCATAATTTAAGACTGTTATCATTAGAGCAACTGAGTGTGGTAAGCCAGAAATCATGTTATTTAAAGTACAGAGTTGCTGCCCTCACAGTGCAGAAATCCTCATTGTCATCCTGCTGTTGCACTTTTTCATTGCTGTATTATTCCCATTATTTATGTGTTTGGTGATGTTTTTCTCAGTTCTTCCTGGCCGAAAGTTTCTGAACTTCCAGGATGGTGGTGTTCAGGTGGAACTCAGTTTCTCTGCCCTGTTCTCCAACGTCCTTGTTGTGTTTGGTACCATGAAGCACACGAGCGCTGTGGCCCAGGAATGCACTCTGTGGCTAGAGAGTGAACCTGTAAGCCACCACAGCTTTTCATGTACTCATTGCTGACACACACACACACACACACACACACACACACACACACACACATACACATATAAAGTTGTTTTTATAGTGGTTTGTGTTTTTATAATGGTTGGACCCTCCAAAGCTTAGTACAATGAAAAGATAAAATACGTTTATTTTGCATGGGCACATGGGTCTTAATGGGTCTTAATGTACAGCAAAATGTTTGTCTGTATTTCCTTTGATATACAGTGTATATTGTGTTCATTGCTTCCTGTCTTTATTATCTCAATACATAGCCAATATCTACATGAACATGCAATATAATTAGATTATTATTGCTGTACAACAAGCACAAGTGTATGTCCGTACGAGAAGTACAGTAAAATGAAAGTTTGTGAAAGAATGCTATGCACATACTGACCTCTAGGGGTGGAAATGTGTTATGTACTATAAATGAAATTTTAAAGTTAAATTATCATGTGGTTTAATTATAACCGACAGTATTTACAGTCACTCTGCCTCTGTGTGTAGAGGATGCAGGACATTTTCTCAACTTGTGACAGATCAGAGGAAATGGATTCTCTGCTTGTGAGCAGCGGACAAACTCCCGACTGCACCCTCCGATTATGTTGCCTTCAGAGGCTCCAGGTACATTTAAAGCTTTTCCTTATTGAAATGAAAATTGACGTATAGATGTGAAATATCTTGGAACATTATTAGACTTATACGTTTAGTGTACGGATAGAGAATAAGCAGAATAAAGAACTGAGCAGTGATTACTAGTGGATCGTGATCCAAAAAATAGGTTGCAGGTTTATTGTTATCAATAAAAACAATGGAAAATGATTTTAAATGCAAATAATAAAACAAACTTATCTGACACTTTTTAGGGATCATTGGTAATCAAGGTAAAGCTGCAATACAGACACACAGAAACTAAAAAACTGCTGACTGAAATCACAGAGCTGAACATAGGCAGGCCGCTCATCTCCTCCTGCAAGCTCAATCAAACGAGGCTGGTGGACAGGAGACAAGAAGTTCGCGTCCATACTGTGGATCACATGTCTAACATCAGAAAGCCTCACCATCAGAACCATCCTCGACCTTCCACGCGGAAGGCGGACAATAAGTTCCCAAGCTCAGTCAAATCCACCTCCATGAGCTGCAATGAACCAGAGGAGAATGATGAAAATGACTCTAATGAATTCACTATGTGATTTTCCTTCCCCTTACAAACACACAGTACAGCGCGGCATTGTTTTGATGTAAAATAAAACGATTTCTTCATACATTAATTGATATCTTGCTTACTAATTTGCTTATTAATTACCAATTGTGATAAGCGTGTGTGTGTGTGCGTGCGTGCGCGCGTGTGTGCGCGTGTGTGTGTGAGTGTAAAATGGGGAGAGAAAGAGTGAGAAAATATTAAAAGGAAGAAGTTCTCATGAAAACATATTTATGCTGTTACTAATTAATTGTAAATCAAATGAAATTTCATATATATGACAATGAAAACCAATAAAGTGCTGTTTCTGGAGTTTGCCTGAGTGATATATTGTTTTCAAATAAAATGCATTTCTTAAGTGCAGGTTGTAAATTGAAAGGTCATTACTTTTATATTACTTTGTTATTACTATATTAATCCACATTGTCTTGTAACTAAAACTGCTAAAAAAGAAAAATCTTTGGCACATATTCTAGCGCTGTTCATCTATATTTATTCCAATTTGTAGTGTCTTGTTTTCTGGCGTCAGGTCTCTCGGCCTGAGGCCCCTGGGAGCCAGAAGCCGCGGCCATTGGCTGATGCAGTAATTCATTTTCGTTTTGCCAACAATTCAACAATATTTATTATAACAAAAATTAAAGATGTGTATAGAATATGCAAAAGCTAAATTTGAAACAAATCTAATCTGTCCTAGGTAAATATAATAGTATAATATAATATTATACTATTAATAATAATATAATAATTACTTTTTAATTAAGTTTAAATCTTCACGAAATTAAATTTTTTAACTGAAATCCTTTGTTCAATATCTCATTGGATAAAAGTGACACCCGAAGACTCGGCAGCATCCCGATCCTTCATTGTCCATTTCAAACGCGTCCTTATTTGGAAAGGTTCACCATTGGCTAAGAGACACGTCAATCAGCTACGGGGATCCCGCCTACTTGCTCAAATATCAAGCGGTGAATGGTCAACAGTCGGGCTGCAACTGTCTGCTCGTAACCACAGCCGCTTATTCTGGACCTGGATGCGTGCTGGAAGAACCTGTTCACCATAACAAAAATAAAACAGCCGAACAATCTCGTCGGATAAAGATGCTCTCCGCCTCGGTTAGCGTGTTTCACCTGGGCGATCGGAGAGTTTGGTCAATGTGACATTGCTTAAGTGTTTTGTTCTGGTCCCGGACGCAGAGCAGCGATCGTGCGCTGAGAAGATGTTGAGTCGGCTGATGAGTGGCAGCGTCAGAAACCTGGAGAGAGAATACATGTGTACCGTCAGACTGCTGGATGATACGGAGTATACCTGCACCGTTCAGGTCAGTCTCACCGGCAACAGCACTTGCTAAAAAGCGTCGATCAGTCCCGCAGGCAGACGTACACCGCAGATCTTTTGTTGCGGGCTCGTGGAAGCGTGCGCAGTGGGTTCCAATAGCAGGTGCCGACAGCATCTCCCAAAAGCAACCTCTTACAAAATGTGCCGTTTTGGTTAACGCATCTCAGTGGGGCAGCGGTGTTGTGTTGTGGAGGAGCTTGTCCGTAACGGCATAGATTTTCACAGATGGAGGGTTTTGGGCATCTATTGGCTTGTTTTGTTCGCGTGACTATTGTTGATGGGTTGCGTGCATGCTTTGGGCTGTAGC
This sequence comes from Botia almorhae, assembly GCA_036877575.1. Classification (NCBI taxonomy): domain Eukaryota; kingdom Metazoa; phylum Chordata; class Actinopteri; order Cypriniformes; family Botiidae; genus Botia; species Botia almorhae. The sequence goes on from JAZGTJ010004997.1 coordinate 4,784, forward strand.
GTCCATCACAACGCAACACAGAAGGGCTGCCGATATACTGGAGTGTAAATATTGTTGTGGACCGCGTGCCCTGTTTATATAAGGCAAATGTATGTGTTATATATAGTCAACTCTGTGATCAATGTACATTATCTTTCCTGTAAGATCTGTAAGGGGACCACAAGATTTGCTGGGAAATTACACCCGTGCCCACCAACAGATGTGTAGATCATATTTGTTCTGTAACGGAAGGAAATGTTTTATGTAACTTTTGCTTGAGCATCACTCAGACTCTGGTTACCATTTAATGTTAGCAACCAGCTCTCAAAAGCTCTCATAAACCACAATCAAACCGGAGGACTGACTTAAAGAATCAATTTGTTCAAAGCACACGTCCCATTTACAGTTAATTGTGATATTAATGGAATGGCTCCAGATCCAGAATAGTGTTGTATAGATCTTGGCATGATGTCAACATAGCTCATCCATTAATAATGCACAGTTTACTCTCCAAAGCTCCCCCATGGACGCTTGTAAATCAAGCCGTTTAGTAGAGTAGCACAGAAGACGGGCTTTAGCAGAACTGGCTGTACAGATGAGCATGAAATCCTGCAGATTAAAAGTCTGTTGTTCACTGATGAGTGGAGAGTTACATCATAAACACTGGGCGAGCGAACTGCAGCCGGTCTTCATTATTTGACAAAAGTTTTACCATTAGGTTTTCTCAGTGATCCGTGACTTAAACATGTATTTAATTTCATTGACCAATCTTTAACTGGATCTTAAGAAAAGATATAGATGTTTAGTTCTACGTTAACTGGGATTCGCGAAAGTGTTTATCACTCAGATAGACGCAGTGCCTTGTTTGTTAACTAGTTTATAGATTTAGTTTGTTAACCTGATGGGCAATGCTAATTGTCTTGAGCAGTCTTAGATTTGTATTTGTGGCGGAAAGGAAATATTTACATTAGCGGTTATTATCTTTTACACCCTCTTTTCCTGAGTATTTGGTTACAACCATGGCAGAGATTTCTGTGCCACTTTAACCTCCCCTGACTAAACTTCTGTCATCTCAAATAAAGCCAAACGGATATAAAACGTTCTATTTAATAAGACATACGCTCTTAAACATGCATGTACGTGCTAAAAAGAGATCTTTCCGGGGTACAACAGAAGAACAATTTTTGGTTCCCCACTAGGTTGCCATTTATTTATGGTTTGGAAGTGTTTGTTTCTCTTTGAGGATTGTCTTCGTTTTTATGTGTAGCTTGAAACGAGAGACAGCAGATCGTTTTCCATTCCGAGAGCGTCCTGTTTCTCAGCCTTCAGAAGTGTGTGAGGATGTCGGCTCCTGGATGACACACACACTCCCTCTGGGCTTTCAGGCTGTTTCAACACATCAAGGCAATCATTGTGTGTTAGAGAAGATTAGAAGAAGAAATAACTGAGACATTTCTCAAGAGCCACCTGAGTGAGGACTTTAAACAGATGTGTTTTGCACAAACGCACGTTTGTTTAATTGCCGCAGTGTCACATTTTGTTGACTTGTTGATATTTAAATTCTTATTGAGAGAGGCCTGTTGGTTTAAGACCCTTTAGAAAAATAATAAATGTGCATTTAAAGTACAGAAATTTGTTGGATAGTCCTGGAGCAAAACATGCTGAGTGATCAGGTCTGGCCAGTTTGTTACTCATTTGTGCCTCGGGAGATTTACTTTACTCACAGTAAATTATTTCGGAACATCATATGGAAACACCAATTTAATAAAGCTTTATACCGTACAATAGAAAATAATTTTGGATGATGACAAATGCAGTTTTAATTAGGCCTGTATCTAATTAATCAAAAAGTACAGTAAAAAAAGGGCAAGGACAAAATTTCAGGCATAACAGGTAGCAGTTTGATGCGTATATTTTACAGTTTATATATTGTGTATCGTTATATAATGGTAATATCCCAATCTGCTTGAACATGTTTTCAGTAACCTACTAAACATGCATTCTATCTTAAAATAAACCAATAACCATTGTAGTAATGCAAATGGTAAAAAGAAGGCACATAAACTGTTAAAACTTTAATGTTTTATTTGTTTTAGTATTACTAACAATTTTGCAGTGTTCACGTTTGCTATTTCTATTTGAAATGCTGTAAAATATAGTGTGAAAATACAAAAAGAGCTTTGCGATTACAAAAATAACAGTTGTTCTATGGTATTTTGCAGATGAGTTGTGAGAACGCTAAATGTATTTTACACAGGCGCTGTGTGTCTATAGAGAGTGCCAGGCAGGGAGGTGAGCAGCAGGGCTGATAAGGAGCTGGAGCTCATCCAGTGCAGCCAGCAGCAGGTGTGCCGTGTGCAGCAGCGCTGTGTTGTTCGGCACAGTGACGTAATGGAGGAGAAGCTGTGCCAGAGCAGCTCGTCCTTCTCTCATTGGGAGGATGTGGCCAAGGGAACCATCCACCCTCATTAGGAGGGGTTGAGAGTGCACAGTCACTGTTTTACGTCCTTTCTGCCCTCCGCCGGTCTCCTTCTGCAGGTCGCAGGCTTGCCAACTCACCCTCTGGGTTCCAGGACACCCAGGCCGGGGACGGAGCGGATGAAAAGAGGAACTAGGTCACCCTTTTATTCTGATCTTCATTCCCTCCCTCTTTACCCTAAATATCTTGTTCCCACTATGCCTAGATTCAGTCCCTACAGGAAGTGCTTTCATCACAAGCAGATAGAACTCCACTGGGGATCTGGTTGGGAATTGTGCATTAGCTTGTGTATATACATTGTTTGTGTGTCATAGCAGCGGGGTGTGGTAATCATCAGGGACCCAGAAATATGGTTTAAAATAGATACCTGGATCACAATATAATTATATTGTGATTCTTTGTTTAGTTTGTTTGTTTGATTCTTTGCTTGCTGTGATATTGCAATCCTTCAGACATCTGCAATTCGTCTTCATCGGACATTATTGGACATTGGTGATTGCACCAAAGTTACATCATCGAAAAGCCATAGAAATATCATATATCGCTATATTTGTTAAAGGCAAGGTAGGTGATTTTTTTCTAGAAACATTTTGTATTATGCTAGTTAAGAGTCTATTTACATCCTGAAAGCAATCACTAAGTGATCTAAATATATATCTTCTGTGGAAGGCGCAGGAACATAAAATGTTCGTCCAATCATTGCATTCGGTCTGCATTTAATGATAGGATGTCATACTTCCCTGTCAAACTATGTACGCATCCAGTACTATGTATGTTTTGGAGGAGGCGTGGCTTTTGGAGAGGGCGTGATCTTGCTATTGCTAGCCTCTCTGAAATTGTCTACCCTACCTTTAAGCGTGGCACGTTGAAGCTAACGTGAAACTAAACAAAATGCTGACGACACAAATTTTATTGGGTTCTTATTGCAAACTCGCTTTATATTAAACAGCTGTGTTACATTAAACCATGGTGTCAGCTGTTCTATAAATACTGACGTTTTTTATGAAGATTATTCTAAAGTAAATATTCCTTTATGTGTCTCCTCAATGAAATAATCTGTCAAAAGTTTGCAGTGGCTATTATGGCCTGGCATGAATTATGTATCATCTCTGTATCTGTGAGAAGCTCTCATCAGGCAGTTTGAATTTCACTGGGCCTGCGGCACTTTTGCATCCCTCACTGTTGTTCTCGGCGTGTTCAGGCAATTTACAATCTTCTCACATCTGCAAGTCACAGTGAACAGGCAGACGTGGCTAGACTGCTGTTAACAAGGAGATTACAAGTGTATTTGTGTGAGCATGTGTTAGGAGGGAGAATGAACACACACATCACACACATCACACACGTGCAATTGTTGTCCAGCGATTGCAGTTATTTGATTGGTTGTGTAGACTTGGGCGTGTTACTGCTAATTCTAGCATTTTTTGTCTTGTTTCAATTAAATAATTAAATATTCAAATAATTAATTTAAATATTGAATGGATATTAAATTGCCCTGCCATGAATTCTCAAGTAAACTAGCAACTGTATATTTCATTACAATACTGTTGCTACTGTTTTAGCAGTAAAAGTAAAAAGTAAAAGAGCACTTGAGTCATTACTGTGCTTTACAGTGATTTTACCACGGTTAAAGGCCATTTTTAGGCACTGTGTGGCTTACGACAGTCATGGCTTATTGCTCTAATAAATACTCATTCTAAACAAGAGCTACCGATCAACCCTAACAGGCAATTTCATGGAGGCAAAGACATAATACATCATAAAACCAAACCGACGCTCTCGGATTGGTCCCTTGTGGACTAGATGTTTCCGCATCATAACAAGACCTGATATGTTATTTTAGCCCACAGTATGTTAACAAAGCTTCATGTCCTATGAGGACATGCGGCCTTATCACTTTTTCTGTAGTATAGCCTGGAACCCTAATTAGTTCTAATTGTAAGTGCACTCAACCATGATGCAATGCGATGTGGTGAGAAAAATGCTTTCATGATGCTTTTCTGCATGCGAGAGGATAAGGCTTGTGTCTCCGCTATCTGCAGTAAAACATCCTGTTATTTCAAGGTGAGCAAACACACACCTTCCTAAATAATGTGACAGGTCAACATTGCACACTCTTGTTAGGAAATGTTTTTAAATCTACCAGTTTGTTCTGCCGTGTGCAGTACATAAGCACAGATTCATCTCAGACCTCTTTATTCCGGCCTTTCTTTTGCTTCTGATGCTTGTAATTGTGTTTTTAAAACAGCCCCACTAACAATATTAGGTTGTCAGAATGTTTCCCCAAAGTTTCCATTTCCATTAAGTAACAAAAACATCCAGTTTTTAGGCATTTTATTAACATTTTTGCTTGTTTGTTAAGAACGTTATTCAAGCATTTTTTAAAATTCTGTAACGTTTTTAAAACATTCCACTAAAAACAAATGTTTAATAACAGAAACGTACAACAAAATAACATTTTTGATATACAATACATAACGAAGAAAAAATCAAAGAAAAAATTCTGCTAAAGTTACTGCAAAAACCCTTTTTTTGATAACTTTCAGAGAATGTTAGCCAACATTCTGAGAACACTCCTAGAGGGTTTATGCCTTGATTTACTGCTGCTACTTCTGCCCCCTCTGGCCTGCTCCTCCACGTCAGAAATATCATCTTAGTAGAGGATAATGAATAAAATCAATGGCTCTATAATCTCTCTGTGGTCTGAAAAACAGCATGTGTGAGTATGTGCGTTGGCTAGTTTAATGATTCCAGTCTGATGTGACTGTGTGCAGTTTATATTTGTGCATGTTGGAGTTTGAAGGGGACTTCAGTCGAGAAATCTCACTTATAATAATCCCTGGCCCTTTAAGGAGCTTTAGTTTGAACAGCTCGGGCTAAAAGCGGGATGTGTTTTTCTCAGCATGACTTTTTGCTTATCAGCTCCAGCAGCAAAAGTCTAGAGTTGTGTATATGAAAGACACGTCCTTATAATTATGTTGGTACTTACAGAAATAAAAGCTAAAGTTGATCATTCTCAAAGTGAAGATGTCTGAACCCTCCAACAGCTGTCATGAGTGAAGAGAAGCATGGAAAGCTAGTTAATAAAGACGCTGTCTTTAGAAGCACATTTTTATAATAATCTTTAACTAAAACGGTCACAGGCGCTTATAGGTCCAGCGTGACCTACTTGACAAATGTTGTCTTGTAAATTGAAACCACTGGGGTCCAAAAGGCCGTTACATTAAAAATCTTCAAAGCATTTTTTTTAAAGCAGGAAATAATTTTCATCATTTTAAATTTACTATATGATGTAATATAGATTACAAATCAATTGATGAAATGTATGCAAATCTGCGCCGTTAGGTTTGTACACGCTTTTGTAAAAGGGCAGATGTACTTGCTTCCATGGAAGCACACACGATGATATTTGGAACGTTCTCAAATCCTGCTGGGATAACATGGATCATCAGGTTTGGCGCAGTCTATGCCAGCTCATTCCTGAAAGCAGGCGGCACATTCCAAACACTAAAATGCTCTACAATTCATATTCATTGTGCAATATCTATTCACTCACATTGTTATACTAATAATATAAATTAATATAAAATAAATTAAAATAGTTTAAAAAATGCAAATTCAGTAGTGGTCTCAGATCTCTAATACGCATGGTATTGGGGTTCTGAACAGTTGCTAGAGTGACTCCCCAGCAACATGGCCAGAGTGTCAGCTTAATAGTGTGGCTATCCCCTCACACACACGGGAACAAAAGGCAAATAGTCCAGCTTACGCTGCAAATAAATAGATGGAATCTTGTTGCTCACACATTGACCTTTCTCAACAGTGGCTTGTAATGGAAATCTGCCAGTAATGTGGAAGAACGTGACAATCCATTGTACAAAGACCCCATCCTTCTCCCGCCAGCACCTGACCTCATTCTCACTTTCCCACGCTGACTTCACTGATGTTTCTGTTCCACCCCTCTGAGGTTTTTGTATTTAAGCACACAAATTCATGGCAGTATTAAATGCTCCTAACGCCTCTCTGCATTTAGTTATTTTCATATTGTGCCTCTTTAAAAGGAATGTGACTAGGTTACACTTCCGTGGAATTTCTGTAATTTAATGCTGGTGATTTCATTGGTCGCTTTCTCCCATGGGAAGTGCTGGACTTGTTTCATTGGCTGGACACGAGAGCAGACCATGCAGCCTTGAATTGTATTGGTTCAAGTCTTCTATTTAGTGCTTCTGTGTAAACTCTTATTTCGTGGCAGCTCTTTGTGTAGTAGCTCTCTTTTATTATGTGTGTCTAATGCTTCAATCTGAACTTCATTTGTCACCCACAATCAATGTTTGCATTCTGACAGACACTAGAGTCTTGTGTGTTAGTGTATACTAATCTCTGTCGTAATGCTGTGGAGCTTGTTCATAAATGGTAGTTTGCAAAGGATACAGTTTCAGGTTTGTTCATGGGAATCTGCATTGCTTCTGAACAGTTGTGGACAAAACATGACAATGGTATTTATTTAATTTTTAATATTAAGTATAGTCCACCAGTTGGTAAATTGGTGTTAAGGAATTTGTTAACTTGTGAAAATTCCACCATTATTTCACCCTTTTATTTAAACGGTAACAATTAATAGTGACCGTTTGTGTCCATGTAATTGGGGTGTTTTTATTTTTGTCAAAATACAATTTTTTTTGTTACGCAATAGAATTTTTAATTTTTGTGTAAAATGTTCCTTTAAGAGATGTAGATGAGAGGGACGATCTGTTCTAGCTGTGTAGTCGTGCACTGCATTGCTGCTTTCCAGGCACAAAATTGCGCTGTCATCATTGCACCAATGCAGATGAAGACAGCGCTTACACACTGTCTGTGACAAACACAGCGTGTGTTTTGAGACCGGGTTGTTCTTTATCAGTGTCACAGTTAAAACTACACAGTATAATGTTCAGGTGTGTGTGTGTGTTTGTTTTGAGGGGACAAAATCGTACCCAATTTATAGATACGTGTGTGTTGACATGCATGTGTGTTTGTTTGTGGATGTGTGTGCGATATCATTCCCTGTCACCATGTGTGCTCTCAGATCAGTCCACACTGTCGCTACGGTGAGGGTATTAAAGATTAAAATGTGTGCTAGGCCTGAATGTTTCATGAAGAGCAACCTCACTAGTGCGTGGCTGGTGTTTACCCTTGTCATATTACAGGCTTGATGCTATTGGCTGGCGTAGAGAACATGTTGGGACTGATCTGGAGGATTACATCAGAGATGGAGAGAGAGAGATGGAAAGAGAGAGAGATGGAAAGAGAGATGGAGAGGGAGAGAGAGAGAGATGGAGAGAGATGGAGAGAGAGAGAGAGGGAGAGAGAGATGGAAAGAGAGAGATGGCGAGGGAGAGAGAGGGAGAGAGATGGAGAGAGAGAGAGATGGAGAGAGAGAGAGATGGAAAGAGAGAGATGGAAAGAGAGAGATGGAGAGAGAGCGATGGACAGATATCAAGCAAGTAATCGGGTGCAAGAGGACAAAACACAGATATACTAATGTTTACTTATATATACTGATATATTCTCATATATTATACTCATAAACTAATATATGTGACACATATATGTGACACGAGTCAACGAGTCTGTACTTTTAAACAGAGATGTTTTTAAATAAGTTTCGTGGTGATGTATAAGCCTCAATGTAGTTTATTTAATATAAGAATTTATAGTCTCATAAAGATTATTGTTATCAGCTTTAATGGTCCCGGCCAATTAAGTGTTGCATAACGTTATAATATATAGTACCATAAAAAGTGCTTTCTATGACAGTGGATTGTTATATACATTGCAGATTATATTGAGCTTAGTAAACACAGAACAACATTCAAATGAAGCCAGACATCTGGACAGATACTTCTGTACTAATATTTGAAATTTAATTCAATGGATAATGGCAAGTATGAAATGAAACTATTTTTATAATTCATTGACATCCATGTATCAAAATAAATTATATGTTATTAATATAAAATATATTGACACACACCACTACCTTGTTTAATGACTGCAGTGTATAACACGGTAAAGGAACACTTGACATTTTAGGTTTTATTTGTCTAAAGACAGATATTCGATGTAATACTTTATTTATTTAGATGCATGGTTGCTAGGTGGCCTCATGGTTTGAGGTGATTTTCAGTCTATAGTTTAATACTTAATGTTTGGTGTTTTGAGAGACCCTTAACCAGATCCTAGTGTGAGCCATAGTAAAGAATACAACTACATACCTGTGCATAGTGCTACATAAAAAAATGTAAACTGACTTTCTCATTCAGACTAGAGGGACATTGCTATTAAAACTGAATGTTGCTGTAAAGTACCACAGAAGTAAAGCTATTCAATTCTACCACAACATCTGTTTTAATATTGTGATATTAGTCAATTGTTTTCACAAACCCCTCATAGGGAGAGTTGTGTTTCAGGCTTGTTTGTGTTAAAATGCGATTGTACGCTGTTAAAGTATTGATAACCATTTGTTTTGAGCTTGTGTCGGCAGTACTGATGTATGAGGAGAATTTGTATCAATACTTGATAAATTTCTATTTGTAGTATATTGAAAATGGAATAGGGCTTAAATCACTTAAATAAGGAAGGATAATGTTTCTACAGCATCTGTTTTTATTCAGTGTGACAAACAAGAACACATAAATTAGGACTTTAGCATATTTATGATGGATGGATAGACTTTACTTATTCTTAAAGGGACATTGAGATGAGAAATCGCATGAAATGTTTAGAGCATAAATATGTACTACACGTGCTAGTACAGTAACCAGCTAGATGGAACAATACACTGTTGAAAAGACCAGCTTGAATTTTCAGGGTGGTCCAATCTGGTTTTCTGGTTAGTGCAAGTCTGGCGCTGGTTTAGCTGGTGGACCAGCATAACCATGTTATTTACCAGCAGAAAATGGTGTTCAAGCTGTATAAAGCTGGTTGACCAGGGGAGACTTGCTGGTTAAGGTAACTAAGAAGCCTAGTTGGAACCAGCATCTTATAAGGAACTGGTGACTAGCAGTGCTGGATGTCTCAACATGGTAGATCAGATGCAATAATGAATGCATCAGACGGCATTGATACTGGGTACACCGTAAGTCGAAAAATTAAAACAGATATAGAGATACTATATATAACATTTCATCCAGCATGCATTAGTCCAACTCTTTCAGCTGTGGCTGGAACAGGAAAATAACCTCTATTGAAACACAAGATAATTCGACATGGCTAGTTGGCCATATTCACACGCTCGAGTGGCACCTAAAACATTTTAGCTTGGAGCTTGAAGACCCGGAGGGGGCATTTCAAAGCGGACGTGAGTCGCTCCTGTGGGGGGTGAAATTAGCTGGTGCTGATTGGGCGTGCAAAAAGCACGGTGAGCAAAACTCGCTTTTTCAGGTGAACAAAGATTTATGATCATCTCCGGTCTTTGCTGTAGTAGCGCAGCAAAGGTAAAAATCTCCATTTAAAAAAAAGATAAATAATAAAAATAACTTGGAGGCGGGCTGTTGTGATTGTTGGTTTTTAAAATAGTCATGGGAGGTCTGATTCATGTCCACAAACCGGATATTTTAGGACAGTTCGTTACCAGATCTTTTACGCCATTGCATAATTACGTCAGTTTTACAACAGCACAGATTTTACAAAAGCAATGTTAATGTTAAAATATCAGTGACATCAGATTAATCTCCACCACTCCTCCTTATATGATCTAATTTAGAGATTGATTTGTCCTCATATCAGTTTGGTTAAGTGGCGCAGTGCTTCAGTGTGATCATAAAACATAACCATGCTACAAACAGCCTCGTATGTACCCTGATCCACTGGACCCTCCAGCTTCTGCTCTTTCTACTCAAATGAACTCTCATTGTTGCTAGGCTGAAGATTTCCCTCTTGTATTGGCCTGTCAGAGTAAAGATCTCATTTTCCTCTAGTTTTAGCGTGGCAAACTGATCCAGAGGGGCTCTGTATAGGCGTGCTTTCATCACAGCAGTCTGTCTCTGGAGTGGAGAGCGCTAGTGTTGCTCATTTTGAAATACAGTGCGGTCCAGCGGTCTGAAATCACATTGAAGAGCTGGGTATTTATTTAATCAAATCTGAACTTTAACAAAAAGTTTAGGTTTAATTTTAAAGGTATGATGTAAAATTAGGACTAAATGTTTAAGATTTTTAGGTAGAAAGTGCTAGAAATTCGGAAACTAATTCAGAAATTAGTCAATTAAGCTTTTCACTCCAATTGTAATGCTAATATAATCTGAATTTAAAGTTATTAAAATAGAAAAGAAGCAAATTGTAGCATTTTCAGTGGTCTAGTCAATTATTTTGCTTTGTCTTTTAATGATTCTGTACTGATGTATTCAATTTCTGTATTTAATCATATTATCTGAGGATCAAAGAGGAATGAAGTGTATAATAATTCAGTATGATTCAGTATGTATTATTTCAGGTCTTGTGTTAAAATGGCTGCATGAGATTGAGCTGCTCTGCTCACCTGGGTCGCTCCTAAAAGCAAAGCAACAGAGCAACACTTATCCTGAAGCCACCGCCCAAATGTCTCACTGTCTGTCTGTCTGTCTGTCTGTCTGTCTCCCCTCTCTGTGTTTTATTCTTTTCCTGTCTTCTGTTCTTCTAGATGTTCCTGCCTGTCTCTGCAGGGCTTCCTCAGTCAGTGATTGGCTCTCTGTTGCAGTGGCTCTCTCATTTATCTCAGCGTTCACTTTCTCTTCTCTAACAATGCTTTTATTCTCCGGATTTTTTAAAGCGTCTCGGCAGTATGAAGGAAAAAACCCATTAAAAGTGAAAAGCTGTGTAGAGCTGGTTAAAGTCTCCATTCTCCCGGTGTGCTACTGATACAACGCATAACTCTATATTTGTCAGTCTATCACTATATTGCCCCCGTCGTAGTCATAGACAGATGCCTCAATTGACTGTAAAGACACACACACACACACACACACACACACACACACACATACATACACACATATATACTTTTCATATATATATCAGCATGACTGTGATTCAACCATAGACACACTCTAGCTGAGATACGCTCAGTAGTGCTTTCTCTGTTATTTCATGTCCTCAGAAATTGGTAGTCACTTATTTACTTACTTTTATTGTCCATATCATCCGAAAATATCACTAAAAATGTATCCCATACTGAATATTGGCCACAGTGCAGACAGTAGACTAATAATCTATTTATTTTATAGATCAAGCACTATAAAATAGCACTATAATCAAAGCATTGTTTGAATATTTTCTTTTGCTTGATTTTTGACACTGTGTAGAGGTGATGTGTCTTTAGGTATTGTTCTGTACTGTTGTGAAATATTAGGTTTCAGGTGAGGGCAAATATGCTGAGACATCAGGGTGAATAGAGAGTCATAAATATCAGAATCCATTTTGTTCTCACTTGTAGTGTGGGTCAGTGGATGTACTCTGCCTTTTTGATTAGTGTGGCTACATTTTATCCATGGTTAAAATTGTATAGGAATCTGCTGTCAGGCACAATAGATTCATTATTCCCACAAAAGTTAGTTTACTTTCTTTCTTTCTTTTTTCTGTCTGTCTTTCTTTCTTGCTTTCTTTCTTTGCATGGCAAAAAAACAATTTCCAATGCATAAGAACAATACATATATATTTTTATACACAAATACATGTCAAAAATGTAACAAAAGTGTGTATAATATATATAAACATAGTATATATACGTATATAAAAAGTAACTCCTGCTTCCTCTCTCTCCTTCTCTTTCATTCTTCTTTCTCACTATCTGTCTATGGCTTCTTCCATTACGGATGTTTGATATTGTTGTAGGAGAGCAGCTTTATCTCCTGCAGGGTTCACAGAATGGGTGCAGGAGAAAGCCCATCTGTACTTCTTGAAATGAGCACTTGAGAGAGAGATAGAGTGAGAGAGTATAGATGCAGTATGGAGAGTATCGCGTTTGTTCTCTTGGCAGTGGGTGTTTTGCTCTTACTGTAGTGTTTCATCAGCTGACAGGAGTGACGGAGCTCTGCGTTTCTCAGGTGAATCTGATGGAAGCTGAACAGAGATGATGCACATGGGAGGGCAGGTCACAGTGGGTGGAATTTACATTATTGTTAGGGGCAACTGCATGTTAAATTCTTTATGTAGGCTGCACGTCTTGTACAAGTGGAGAACTGTATTCCAGTTATATATGTAAAATGTTGTTTTCACCTAAATAGAAATAAAAAAAAATTCAGGATTAATTAATAATCATCATCATGTCATTTTATAATTGTTTAATTATGCAGCCCTAATAAGAGGTTGTGTGTTTAGCTCTGCAGTCTCAAGAAACAGACTTGGGAAAACATGTGTATGCTGAATACATGTTGGAGTGGGTGTTTGTGTGTGGGAGAGAGCAATATTAAAGGTGCTGTAAGCTTTTTTAATACCATGTATAAATCATTCCACTACCTCACTGATATCACTGAAACAGGAGCCCGGAAAGCCCTATAGAAGCCCTATAGTAGATCAACTGTGCAGGTCAGGGGTGCATGTTGTCCCCAGTCCTGTGGCTAGGGCCTCAGTAGAGTCATTTATGGTATAACCTGCTCATTGGACTCACCCAGCCCAATTTCACATAGCCTTGCTTTGGGGGCGGGGTCTTGGAGAGAGGTCATAAAGCTGAGCAGAACAGGTTTGTTCTACATCAGTTGTTTAGTTTAGCACACAGTAGTCCCCTGCCTCTAAACACCATGCAAAACAAAATAAATGGTAAATGGTCAGTCAGATGTATCTTCCTGTCTAAGTGGGAGGTTCTTGTCCAGTTAAAATGTCTATAAAAAACAGGCATTTTTCCGCAGGTCTAGCTACATAAGGCTAAGCCAAAGCCCCTTTAAGGAAAGTCTCCCCACTCTACAATGCTTCCAGGCAGCTATAACGGTTGTAAAGACTAAGTCAAATCTACTTCAGTGAGGGAAGGCAACTGGCTTAAGTTCACAATTAAACAATATATTTTTGACCTAACCATTAAACTTGACATCAACTGTCCCATAAATTCTATTTCTTGAGGCTTAAATTGTGATATAAAATCACTTTTTCCAGGTTTATACTGCGCATGCAGTGGCAAGTACCTCACAACACTCAGAGTTCCTCCCCCAGAGAATTGTTAGTGTTTAGCAAATGATGATTGGCTCTTCCTACTAGGAGGCCGGACTTCCTTTACTAGAACGGCCATATTAAGTGTTTTGCTTTCCCCAATTGTTAGTAGTAGAACTAAACATTCTATTAATGTCTATAATCTTTGGCCAGACACACCTATTCAGCCCTGACCCACCAGTTTCCTCTTCCTTTTCTCTAAAGTTCCTCTGTCTGTTTTTAAAATGCAGTCAAGGAAATCACAAGTGGCCTGTTTAAGATGCACAGTTGGCTGCATGAAGAAAGAGAATTAAAAAGCTTCTGTAATCAAGCAAAATGCACTAATTGCATTTTTTTGTAGTCATCTTCATCCGCTGTGCCATTCCTAATGATGATGAAATAATGTGTTAGAGAATGCACACTAAGCTGTCACAGTGGGCACTGCGTGTACAAAAGACCCCAAACAAATGAACTGCTCAGACTTACAGCAAGAACATTAGCATGCTAAGCAGTGTTTTAGTCAACACAAAATTTGAATTAACCCGAGCAGAATAAGCAAGCAGAGGTCATGATAAATTAAAAATATGACTGACATCTCTGGTTTGATTCCTCCATACGCATGTGGTGAGAAGATCAGAGGATTGGGTTGGCGGTTGATATTTTCTGTGAAGAAGTTAATTGGGTAACGCTGCTGTGTTTTTCTGGGTCCCTTATGTGGAAGTCCAGGCTTTATGGAGCTGTGACTGCAGCCAAAAAAAAAAATTCTTTATTATCAAAAATTCATAAGCTCATAATTATTTTTCTCATGTTTAGCCTTTTTCTGCTGACACGCTTTATTACAGTGTCTGTAATTTAGGGCTGTGTCATTATCTGTTTTCAGGGGAAATAAAACGCCCTGTTATTAGGTTTCCTGTAGCTCAGTGGTTAGAGCATGCCATAAACAATGCAAAGGTTATGGGTTTGAACCCAGGGATTGCACATATTCAGAAACAATGTATAGTATAATGCAATGTAAGTCGCTTTGGATAAAAGCGTCTGCCAAATGCGTAAATGTAAAATAACTCTACTGTACAGACACAGTACAGTAGGGTCCAAAGAATCTGTGACTACATTATAAATCTGTAATGTTTTCCATGTTTACTTAGAATGGTAACTAGTTGTCTCAGATTTCAAACCTCACTTTGTATAAAGTCAGTGTCGTATTGGCCTTATGTTAAAACAGTGGAGATGACCTGATTAAACAGGATGTTGTGTTACCTGTAATCCTTGACACCTGATGACCAGCTGTTGTTAAGCAGAGCTAATTAGTCAGACATTTACCCAACTAACAATATTAGGTTGTAATTAGGTTGTGTTCTTTAGGTTACAAAAACATTCTAAGAACGTTCAAAAGGTCCAAATGTTTTTTAGACAATGTATTAATGTTATTGCTTGCTCATAATAACGTTATTCAAACCTTTTTTTAGTTCTGTTACATTTCTAAAATGTTCCATTGACAACCTAAAAGTAACATTTTTGATACGTTGACATATAACTTTAAAAACACATTCTACTAACGTTACTGCAAGAACCTTTTTGATAACTTGGAGAAAACTTTTACACAATGTTAGCCAACATTCTGAGAACATTCCCTGCCAGCTGGGTAGCAGAGACATTCTTTGTACATATTGTGTGATGTCATATCCTTATTCTGGCATCTGTGGGTTTGATTGAGGTCCTTGTGCGTCTCTTTGCTTCTTGTCTCAAAAACCCATTTTGTGCACAGATCTCCCCTTGAGGTGCGCCGCAGGTTTTCACTAATGTTACGCCCTGGTAGGTGGGTTACAATTCTTCATCCCCCTCATGACTTGAAGCTTCCTGGGATGTTGTGTGTTGAATAAATCCACTGCAATAACTATCAAATACTGCATGGGAGCATTTAGTTGTTGTGCACACACTAGTTATGTTCATAATCAGCTTTTTAATAATATCTAAACTTTCCTAAAGCAGGTTCATTTGAATTTATAAGCACATTTGTACTCATTTGAATTAATAATCACAGAATGTATCTTTATTAAGTGTAATTTTTCTCCCCCAGTGATAAACAGTTTCTCTTGTTTAACAAATGAAACTGTTGACATTTAGTCAAGTTTATGCTTAAAACATTTTGCTAATGCGGTAGGGAAATAAACACTTTTGAAGATTTGTTAAAAACAAGACTTTTTTAATCTTGCACAATTTTGCATCTCAAGTAAATTTAGCCTGGTGTTTTCTAGAACACAAATAGTAAGAAAGAAATAATGATCTTGCAGTGTGTGTGTTAAGCAGAGGTTGCTTAACATATGTTGCCATATGACTGTAGAATGGCAGTCTGCAGGGGATTGTTTTAACACTGGCTAAAACACTCTTACCCCTGCATGGCACTCTCCATAATGTTCCCCATGGCTGCAGCACAGAACCGCTGAGGAGAATAAAAGTCTGCTTTCACAGCCAGCCAGACCTCCGATCTCTGCTGCTCCTTCACTTAGTTCTAAAAAAATGATGGCCATCCTCAGGCTTTCTGTTCAAGCTTCATAAGAGTTGCAGAGCTAATTGGAGGAAGAGAAGTTCATATGGCAGAAATGAAGAGGCAGGGATTTGACGAGTTAGCACGGTCCAGTTGCTGGTAGATGCCATCACTACACTATTCAGATTTCAAAAATACATTTTTCTGCCTTGAAAAGAATCTTTGCATTCTTAATGGTGTTTTTTATTTTATTTACTTTTTATTTGATCATACAGCCTATGATGAAGTTCCACCAGCCAATCGGTATCATGATATTTGTCCAATGATGTTTATAGCTCAGATGTTTCACTGATAGTCATTCTGTTGTTTTATGAGCAAAGATTTCAAATCGCGTACTTTTGAGCATTCGTGCATCAGCCGAGCTAACAGAGCAGAACGTTGGATAGCTTTCTCCAGCTATTATAGACCTTCTTGACAGAAATAAGGAACAAAAACCTTCTGTGGCTGGAATCAGTGTCCGTCTTTTATCTGCACCTCCTGCAAAATTTTTCGTTCAAAAAATGATTTCACCTTCATTTCGCGATTTTAAATGGTCTGCAGGGCGTGAGTCACAGATGCTGTTGTTATGACTGTATGTTGTGGATGACTGTAGTTATTTCATTTCAGAATTTCCAGACGATAACATCCCAGTATCGTTTTCAGCAATCACCACCTGTTCTTAATCACATCTAGCATGGAGGCGGGCGGTACGGAGCACATTACATTTCCTACATGGAAGCAGCCTGCCAGACAAACTCTGTCTCTTTACCAACAGTGTTAAGAAGTGATCCACAAGGTGGTGCTAATTGAAATTCAATAACAATAAGTCATTCTATTGAGTAGAGTGTGTCGATGTCTATTGTTAATCTGATGAAAGGTTCTAATGCTTGTCCTGACTGCTGTGGCGCTCCATACGTTTGGAGACGTAAAAATGGCGCTCTATTTTTAAATCGTGGGCACCAGGTTGCCCCCAAGGACCACATAAATCACCTGCAGGCCTGTTCTAAAAATAGCACAACTCACTAGTGAGCTGCGTCTAAAATTTAATTTTATTCTGTTGCTATTCTTTTTTAATCACACTTGCATTTATATAGATATAAAAATGACAGTATCTTAAAAATATGTTTATTATACAGGAAGTTTAGTTGTTATTTCAGAAGAGTGTATCAAACTGGTAGCCCTTCGTATAACTCAGTACCCATGAAGAAGCTCTCAGTTTCAAAAAGGTTGGTGACACCTGCTCCACAGTATGTGAGTTAATTCCCTAAAATTCAATTATAGACTGTTATTATTTCGCATTTCACACAGTTGCTCCCCTTTGTTTTCTAACAATTGTCTTGAAAACAGTGGCGCTGCGGCTCGTCGCAGTATTTTACTTGTCACATAAGATCATCATGTTTCTCCTGTCAGGCTCCAGTTCATCTTACTGGAGAAGTCAGTGCATCAATCTTAGTAACTCCTCTTTTGGGCTATTTCTGGTGGCTAAGTTGCTGTTTTTGGTCTGGATGCCTGAGGGCAAGACAGACAGGTGAGCTGCAGCTTGCCTGTTGTCTTCTGACAAATTCTGCAAGAGAACATGGCAGGGATCCGGTTAAAACCAGAGAGAGAGCAAGAGAATGAGATATTGGCAGTGAAAGTGTGACTCAGAATCACCTGGCTCTCTCTTAGTCACTGATTCACTCGCTCGCTTTATTGACGAAATACTAGCACTGATCTGTGTCTGTTCCTCTGTTTTTCCTTCTTATCTCATTGCTTTACCAGACTTTTCACACATTATACTCAAGTACTGGGTGAGATTTTTGTCTGTGTCGTGTTGGTTTAAAGATGTGTGCGATTTTAGCACCATTAGTGGCACCGAACTGAATTGTAAAAAATATTTTTTCAAATGCTGCACCCAGACTGTCGTTAGTCACATAACTAATCAGAACACACTGCCAGTTAAGCGAATGCTGCTGTGTTGGGCAGGTCAGCATGCTTAAACAGAGCAATGTTTTACTTTTCTGTTTTTTGTGTCACAGAGCGTGACTGTTTATGTCTTTTGTGAAACTCGGCCTGGAAATTATAGTTAAGTTATAGTTGTCTCTACATTGTTGGGGGGGGGGATTTTAAAATAAAAAAAGAAACATTTCTTCTTTAAATTGAAAATGATTTGCAGTGAGTTAGTACCTTAAACTTACCACAAACCATTTAAAGTATCTTTAAAAGATGCTGTAAAGCGTTCAGTGTGTAAACATCTATTCAAGCTATTGCTTAGAAATATGAGTCACTCTGTACATAACTTAATGTCTTACTGAGTTGTGCTTGATTGTCCTTCACTTTTCTCCTTGATCACCGTCTTTCTCTTCAGCTCCTGGGGACTTTACCCATAGTGTGTTTTTTAACCCCAGGCATTAGCTGTCCTTCATTATTAATGAGTGTATTTTACAGTGGAGGTTTTGTACTGATCTGGGCACAGTCCATAGGACTACTTTCCACAGGTTAGGTACGTCCTATTCCACCTTCAGTTTACGAGGGACCAGATAGAAGAACCATTTTAATGATGTCATATCTGTTTTGGGAATGGATGAACTAGTTTCGATAAGGACTTTTGTAAAGGTTGTTGGCCAGTCGGGATATTTCGTAATACGGGAGGTTTAGAATATGAAGATGAAAAATGAGAGAACATTTTTACACTTAAAGAATAAGTATATGTGGGAGACCCATTTTATGACTCGCTTGGAGAGGTTATTGCTCATGCACTCATATTTAAAGGTGTAGAAATCACACCGTTTATGAAACTAGTAAAAATTCTATCAAGGTTTTATAAATCACCTGTAGCTCTTCACGATGGAGTTTACAGTGATGTATTCAAAGGGTCGTATTTTGGCTAGTGAGCCCACACTGGTAGAAATCATATCCAAACCTTTCAGAGTGATGAGTCACATGGCATTTTTACCTGAGGGTGCGCAGGTGTTAGGAGCTGCGCTAACAACTGCCTTTGAGATGAATGGGAATGCTAACAGATAGCTACAGTCTGTATTATAGACCTCCATGGTCGGAGGTCTGACAGGGCTGCTAATATCCTGTATTAATGACATCATTACACATGCATTCTCACCTGTGGTGTCAGACAGCTTCCTTATGAATATCTTACAGGTGAAAACTTCATAAATTATTTATGCAGTCTGACGTACAGGAGCTCTCATATATATTGTTCTTTTAAAACGAATCCAAGCAGTTCAAACTATAGTATGTGGTATATATTTCACCATGATGTCATAACTATGCCTGGCCAGAGATGTTGTGAGGGGGAGGAAGTAAAATGCTTGTGGAAAATCTAGTTAATAGACACTTGTATGTGAATGTCTCTTACATAGAAAAAATAGTCTGCGTTATCAAAAGTAACCATACTTATGTCACTTAAAGTAACATGGGCAGTTGCATATCTCAAAATCACGTCTTTTCAGCCATTGGTAGGTAGGGCACAGACAAACCTTTGTGTCAATTGCGTGTGTAACCAATATCAAATGTGCCATAGTAGATTTATCTCTGTAATAATCCCAAGAGCTGCAATCGCCTGTGTATGCCGTAATAGAGCGTCCAACGAGTTGATTAGTACCCACCCAGCAGCAGTATCTGTCTGTTAACCTGGAGGTCTGAGTGATGGTGAAGGAGTGTAACATGATTTTCTGAGCTGTTTGTGGAAAAGCGCTGTTGGTATGGACTCCTTTTGTCTAAATTACACAGTGAGAGCGAGAGAGACAGAGAAGTGCCTTAAAGCGAGTGCTTACTGTATGTTGTATTAACAGAAATGTGATAATTTGGAAATGGAGAGTTGTATAATGCATTAGATGGAACATTAACTTTATTATTACATGGCCACTTATATTTTGATCACGGATGAATACGTAGCTATTATGCATTTTGCATTACTAATGTATCCAAGTGATACAGATAAACAACAAACATGAGACTTGTTGAAAGTACCGTAGTTTATCAGCTTATCAGTTCCACATTATAAGCCTGTAACATAAGTACTGATATATTTTTCAGGAAATGCACTAGTTAAACAAAACAAAAATCTCACACTTATGATCTCACATGATTTAACCCGGTCCATAAATGCTCAAAAAAGCATTTATAGAATCAAAGCGCTTAAAAATACACTTAATTCGACCCCAGTGGATCCAATCAACACAAATGAAGGGAAAATATAATAGAGTTATAATGAAATATCACAGTACAGGGGCCTACGGTAATGACTAGCAATACATTGGCAATTCGATTCAGAGCAAATCAGGTTTATATTGTCAACTGAGAAGATGTCTTTGTCTGCAAGTGTGAGCTGTTATAGCAGGAGCAGTTATCATTCATCTAATGGAATGAATGATCAAGAATGTAATGTATGTACTGTAAATAAAAAGGTCTTTTTATTGAGCAAGGTCACTGCAGGTGTACATGTGCGTCAGAAGCTTTCCGCATTTCTGCTTTTGCCTGCCAGTGAGAGTGAGTGGAACGGCTTTCGTTTGAACCTCAGAATACAAAACTCTGTTGGAGGCAGAATGCTGACGGCCACGAAACCGAGATTTGCAGCTCTCTGCAGATGCTTGTATCTGTGAAACTGCTCCTAAAGGCCTGTTATTTTAGGTCTCTGTTGAAACAGCAAAGTGTTAGTTTACCTGTGTTCAGTAATGTCACCTTTGACCCAGCCCTGTGTGTGTCTTTACAAAGATGAAACCCTGTTACATCAACTGTTAAAGGTTGGGTAGGCAATTTCGGTGATGCTAGCATAAGCAAGCTAGCTTTAAAAGTATAAGATCCTGCGTTCCTTTCAAAGCGCTCTCCCGATCCACACCTCCAAAACACACAAATGCATACATAGTTTGACAGGTTACAAATGTTTAATTCTCCTGTGCCTCCTACAGAAGATATGTATGTATATTAAGGGATTATATATATATATATATATATATAATATATATTTAGACCACTTTACATAGTGATTGTTATTAGGCTGAGAAGAAACTTTTAACCAGCATAGCAAAAATAGTTTCTGGAAAAAAATCACCTACCTTGCCTTTAAGGTGTAAAAATGGAAAAATGAAGGAGGTAGATTTCTGTGTGGATCTCATCTCTCATTAGCTCTCCAGTTTCACAGCTCTGCCTGCAGACTAATACTCCATTTATTGCCTGTATGCTGAGTATCACTGTCTTTCCTCAGAACAATTTATAGTTCTGCTATTGTTTGCAATGTACCTGAAGTTGGAAGTCAGGTTTTTTCCTCATTTTCCTGATTTTAGACTTTGGAAATGCTTGGAACATGCTGTTACATTTTAAAAAGTAGTTTGGGATTCGTTGAAAAGGTTAATAAACATCATTTTAGAAGAATTGGATTTCATTGTGTACTAACTGCATTACTGCACCACACACACACACCAAACATAACTTTTGATTTAGATCAATCTGATAACACTGTTCTGTCTTTGAACGTCTGTGATTCCGGCTACACAGTCTCCATGGCAACACGGCCCATCGTCGTCATCGCCCAGCTGTGCAGTGCCATGCATGCCCAGACTCTCTCAACCCCTCGTAACTTTCCCTCACATCTGCAGTCAGTCTCTGCCATATTCACAGAGGACAGAGGCATAGAAACATAGTTGTTGGGCGTGAAACTGTTTCACTAAAAAATGACTAAAGGCCTTTTATTGGGTTCCTGCTGTACTAACTGTGAATTTCATTAAAGACGCTCTCGTAATGAGACGTTTATCAGATTACCATGTGGTGTGGGCAGGTGTGAAGTCATCAAAGCTTTCAGACTCTACAAATAATCAGTATTTTTGTCAGCTTCCACAGCGGCGTGTGAAATAAAGAGTGTTTCAACTTTTTGAATCCCTAACCTAGCATCTGTTCTAGCTAAAGATTTCTTTGTTTTCGCTTCTTTTTGCCATGTGAGGAGGCCTTAGCTGTGAATTTCTGCCATTGTAATAGATACAAAACACGTCTAGAGGCAGTCATTTCTGCTGAACATTTTTATGCACTTGGTTGACACAATTTATCAATACACATTTATTTATTTATCAAGTTTATCAGTTGTGTTCCCTGCAGGGTTAGGGTTATGCGTCTGTCTACTTTCACCACAATTTTATTCGTGTGACTACAATACTACCATTGTTGTATGATCAATAAAGTTCCAGTAATTGTGTCATCAGTTAGATCAGATCTCTCTTCTGCAAATGAAATGTCATTGGAAATGTAAAGAGTTTTGTTTCTCTGACATAATTGAATGCAAACAGCAAGGGCAGTACTTTTCTATGCACTGCATTGTACACTATTCTATGCTGTACAGGTTGAATGTGAGTGGTGCGTGACTGGCCCTGTTAATGTAACACACCATTGCATTTAACCTAGTTTGACTCATGCTCTGGGGGAAGGTTAGGTTTGTAGGGATCAGATGTTTAATCACTGTCACCAGGCTGGTCCTTCTTATAGACTGCTATGCCACGGTTCTCGTGTGTGTGTGTGTGTGTGTGGTGTGTTTATATGTGGTTGTGTGCTTGTGAACGTTAAGACCAGAATAGTCCCTTGATTGTGTTGTGGCCTGTGGCTTTGCCCAGGAAACAATTCGCACCGTGCTGTGTGGTTCCACAGCGTTGGTAATGTCTTCATTTTCAACATTCAAGCAACGCACCATTGCCTGTGGAATAGCATTGTTTATTTTTGTTTGATTTCGTTTTCCTTCTAAGAACAGAAATAATAACTAGTTTGTTGATGATTCTCAGTGGTACCCCGATCCACATCCACCCTAAAGCAGAGATTACGACTCGAGCGCATGTGTTTGTCAATTAATGTCATAATAGGAAAGTTAAATGGAAGCGCGGGGCTCATTTATTCAGATTTTCTTGCTGTAAGTATTTTCTTGTTTATCTGTAGGGGACGCAAAGGCCCCACGGGCTCCCCACTGATTGGCTAAAAGATATCAGTGGCGCTCTCTGATTGGATGGCTTGCCTGTCACCGTTTTTCCTGTTGCTATGTTTACTCCGGCAATAAGGGGTTGTGGGAAGGGCAAGGGCGGTTACATTCTTATCACCTTGAGGTGGTCGAATGGCCTTGCTGCCTGATTGGTTCCTTATGCTGATGTCATTTGTCATGTGCTATTTATACTTGTGTTGTGATGTCATTATACGCTAGACTAGAGGAGGACATTAGGGAACACTAAAAGGAATGAAGAGGAGACGACGAACGAGCGAGCGAGATAAGACCTCACAGGGACCGATGCTGGTCTAAGAGATAGTGACAGAGTCCCAAATCCTCGGGAGATTGGACCGGTCCACCGCACACCCACTCCCCCCGCATGCATAAGTCCAAATCTGTTGCCTGTGCAGAAGCTAAAATAGCATCAGCCGTGTCAGCACGCAAGGCTGCTTGTGGCAGTAAAAGGTATGAAGATTAAAAATGTAAAAAATTGACAGAAGAATAAAGCTGACTCGAGTTTTATGTCTCCGCTCATCCGTGCTTCTTGATTTTCTCACAGTGGAGATGCAGGAAACGCCTCACAGCTTCAGTTCCTGTGTGACAGGAAGAGTTGTTTTTGTTTAGATTGTGACAGCTGTTCCCTGCAATCCCTACTGATTTATTACTGTCCAACCAAGCAGGAAAAAATAAGAAAAATTGTTTCTCTCACAGAAACGTCTGTGTAAAGGGTCTCGGATATGTGTCCTCATTTGTGGCTAAAGTGTGTAGTTTCTGAGCCTCTCGCGATATCACATGTAATTGCAGAAATAATTATTGTTTTCAGACAGATTCCCCAAAAGATCCTGCCTGTCTGCCATTGGTTGACAGACAGACGGCCCCACACTTAAACTCTCGCCATTGGTTGAGCCATTGTATGAAGGTATTTTTGGTGCAAAACTACTGAACACATGTGAGAGCGGAATTTGTAGCTGTAGAGCATACCCACACATGTGTATCAATAAATTTGAAGTC
>JAZGTJ010004998.1:16175-28858 GCA_036877575.1 Botia almorhae
TGTTCTGTCCTCTGCTCTCTCTGTTCTGTCCTCTGCTCTCCTCTGTTCTGTCCTCTGCTCTCCTCTGTTCTGTCCTCTGCTCTCCCTTCTGTTTTGTCCTTTGCTCGAAATAATAATTTTGTATTATTTCCTCCCCTCTATTCTCTCGTTTGTTCAGTGTCATCTCATCTTGCCTTCTTTGTTCTTCTCATTTAATCTAATCTGTGATCTTGTCTTTAATCTCTCCGTTGCTCTCATCTGCTCTCCTCTGTTCATCAGTGTTTTCTCACCATATCTTCAGCTCATTTAATCTCCAAACCGAACAAAGGTAGCAAATGTTCAAAACATCTAGTGTGACGTAGTTTTTTTTGCCACCAATCCGTGGTGAGATTCTGTGAGTAATCAAGTGTGTTTTGACTGAGACAGCACGTTCCGTTTGTGTCACACTGAGTCTGTTTTATAATCACTGTAAACCTTGGCGACAAGGGAAAAGAAAAACAATTCAACATCTCTACTGTCTGAATTGTCTGTGAGAAAAGGCACCTGCCACAATAGTTTAGTATAGTATAGTTTAGTATAGCTAGATGGGTACGGTATGGTAAAGATTAAGTATAGATTAGTTAGTATAGCATAGTTTAGTATATCTGTGGGCCTTTAACATCAGGGGAAACGCTGTATATCAGCCCCAAAAGTTATATAGCCTTTATTAAAAAAAATTGTTGACAATTTGTATTCAATTTGCGTGAAGCAATCCGAGCCTGGATTAGTAATGACATCTAGTGGCTAAAATGAGCATGAGCGCGTAACAGAATCGGAATTTATATTGTTGCCAATTCAATAATGAAAATAAATATAAACAAACAGCAGTGGTTTCACACTTTACGCAATGCTTTTTAGAGATATGTATTTTCTACTTAAAAGCCATTTTTAAACTTGCTGTTTTCAAATGTGTAAAATTGTATGAACACTAGCAGCCTCTGACGCTCTTAACTTGACTAACATACGCACTTCCGCTTCCTGACATCCTGACGGATGTGACGAACGGCGCTGCAAGACTGCGTAGCGTTCGCAACCGAGCAGTGGTTAGACAAGAGCATTATTCCAGATTCATTCAGCCGCTCAGAAGAGACGCAGTCCGAACAAAATCACCAGCGTTCGTACGTATCCACCGTCATTGTCTGTTTCAGATGCATTGCTTTAGCTGCCCGCTGGAATGGATTTTAAAGGGAACAGACAGTAGATGGATGGAGGAGTGGGACATGCTTATGTTGGCCTATAACATCGAGCCCCTTGCTGCATCCTTCATGCGCAATGTCATGTCTATAGTAATCGTGTGTTTAAGGGTCCAAGCATGATCGTTTGCTGCTCTGATGCTAAAGGTTCTCTTTTCGTTCATGCGTTTAAAATATTCATTGGTTCACCGGTAGAGTCAGTTTACAATCGAGACTTTAGACTAACTGAAAACTATGCTTATGTTTCAGAGCGGGTAAAGGAATTTAATAAGATGTCTTTCTCGGACAGACAGGGTTTAGAGATGTGTATTTCACTCTCATAAGTCCGATGCAGAAGAGCGCGGCACCAGCTTACACCGTAACACGTTCTTATTTAGAAGCATCCTGTTTTTATTTGTAGGAATTTGAATAACATGAAATCTATTGTTACTACACGTATGCAGTGCATCAGATATCTATAACATTTACTGGCTTTGTGTTCCCAGACATGAAATGTGATTGACAGGTGCAGTAGAGGGGGACTTGAGTTCTCCAATTATTACAATTCTAAAGTTACAGTTACATCTGACTTCTAATACCTTGTTATAGTATTTTAAGGATTTTAAACAATGTTTAACCTATTTTGGCGAATGCCTTTTAAAAGTCTGTTCCACAAAGAAAAGCAGTGTACTATATATATAATGTAGATGGTAACTATATAGATGGTGTTTTGAAATTTCGAAATTGTTTCTTCTGCTTTCCCTCTCCCCAAAGGTGCTAAAACATCAACATTATGAACCCTGTTTATAGCCCTGCATCATCAGGGGTTCCTTATGCAAACCCTAAAGGAATAGGATACCCAGGTGACCAGAAAACAGCCCTCACTGTCATGCAGTTGATAGGAATATTTACAGATATTTATTGTGAATGTTATTGTTTATTGCTGTGATATTTGCCTCTCTTCTTGCAGCAGGGTTTCCTGTGGGTTATGCAACAGCAGCCCCAACATACTCCCCCAGCATGTACCCTGGCACTAACCCAGCCTTTCCCACAGGTAAAGAGAGGACAAAACTCCCTCAGTTTTACTTCATTTTTTAGCCAATTACCCAGAAGCCATCTTAAATCTACATTTAATTGATTATTAGCTATTAATAAAACATACAGTGTATTAACCACTATTATGGCCACCCTGCTGTCTAGCTGTTAACATTGACAAAATCCTTTATGAAAAACAAATAATTCACCACTTTATTGGTGTATGTAAAAAAAGTTCTTAAAAAAGCTGCCTTTATAAAACATCACTCTTAGTTTTTATTTTCTGTGTTGTGCCTGTCCTTGCTAGTACTCAGAGCTTAAAGACAATAATGTTGCTAACAGATTAGAATTTTGTATTGTTTTTGTACATCTTCAAGACAAACAAAAAACTCCTCCATGCCTGCAGGTTATGCCCCTGGGACCCCTTTCAAAATGTCCTGCTCCCCAACAACTGGTGCTGTACCCCCGTATTCCTCATCACCCAACCCCTACCCTGCTGCTGTCTACCCTATGAGAAGTCCCTACCCTCAACAGAATCCCTATGCACAGGTAAGAGAATCAAGTTGAGTGTTCTGCAGTCCTAGTAATGTTTGTGTGCCACCAATATAAGACATTGGATGTTCTTTTCACAGCATCAAGGCACTTATTACACACAGCCCCTTTATGCTGCCCCACCCCATGTCATTCATCATACAACAGTGGTCCAGCCCAATGGCATGCCAGCAGCCTTGTATGCTCCTCCCATTCCACCTCCCCGCCCTAATGGAGTCGCCATGGGAATGGTCGGAGGCAGCACCATGGCGATGTCAGCTGGTGAGCCGTGTGCTTGTTAAAAGAAATGATTTCTCGGTTACAATTCAAAATCAGACCTCAAGGGGATCCATAGAATTACAGAGAAAAAGGTTTAAAATACAATATTAACATTTTAAATTATTTACTAAATATTCCTAATTTACATCATATGAGAAAGTTAAAATAAAACCATGTATTCTATATGTATTCCATACATTTCATAATTTTCTGCTTTCTTTAATAATATTTAAAGCTGCTTTGCAATAATGTAACATTGTGAGACGTGCTATATAAATACATTTGAATTAAATTAAAGCCAACAGAGTTATGCAGGTGTTTGACTGTTTTTCTGGGTTTTCCTCCATAGGAACGTTACTAACTACTCACTCCCCGACCCCAGTCGCACCCCACCCCTCAATGCCCACATACCGCCAACCAGCAACCCCCACCTACAGTTATGTGCCCCCACAGTGGTGAACGTGACAGGTGCTGTAAGTTTTTTCTACAGTAGCCCCAAAAATTCATACTACAAATGATCAAACCATGTAATCAATTTCTTCAAACTCAGAACAAATTTAACTTCAAGTCTCAAGTTGATTGTTAGTGGATGTAAATAGTTAGATGTTAGTGTATTTTGTCACATTAAATGTAGTTATGTTTCTAAGTTGTTTAGCCTAAAACTGTCAAAATGCCTTTTGTCTCACTTTTTGTGAAAAGTTTTGCCTGAGAAGTGCTTGCTTTTGAAAATATAGTAAATGAATTGAGTTTTATATTGCGTGATTCAAGTGTAGTTTAAAAGTCCAACTTATTATTGGGGCCATTATATACAGATAGAGAGTAATGAGCTTTTTATTATGCTATTAAATGATAATTGACACTATTGCCTTCAGGTGAGAAGATGGGGGATATGCATTCTAACTGTCCAGTATTTTTACAATTGGAGCTGACACTGTTCTCAGCCAGTTGCTCTTCCTTCCAAACCTAATGTGAATTCGGCTCCAGTTGGCAGACCAAAGGAATCGCCAGATCGGGAAAGACAATCTTCCCAGTCCATCTTTATTACTTTGCATTTGTCACTCATTGTATGACGTATCTAATGGCTGAAGTGCAGGCAAGCTCTTCATGCTGATTTGTGTTACGTGAACTGTCTTGCAGTTTTAGCTAAAATCTTAAATTGGTGAAACTGGAAGGAATTTGGAGTTAGTTTTTATTGGAATACCTATTGAATGCATGTGTATATAAAAACAAAAAAAACAACAACAGTGCTAACTAATTCTACCAGCTATAACAGATGCAATTTCATCAACACTGATCTCCTGCCAAAATCCAAAGGGAGGGGTTAAGCAACTGTGTATTCAATGCAATGTCTTAATTATTTCATACAAAATATTATTAATGTTAGCATTTAAAAGGTTTCTCTTTGTTTATTTTTCCTGGTTTTATTTTGGGTTTCTGCAGCTACAGGCATTGTTAATCCTGTAGGGATGCCACTGTTTGTTGCTGCTGTGTTCTGGGAATGTGAGAGGTTTTGCCTCTGCTGGCTGCTGGCATCAGATGGCTGTTTTTATTTGATTAATTTGATCATTTTACATGCTCTCGCTGCAGTGAATGTTGCACTAATTGCCTGTGTGTACATAAATTGGTTAGTTGAGCTGTATCGGTGCTGAGAACATGCTTTACTAATTTGTGTAACTCTGGTTTGGTTTTCTAAACATTTTAAAAGTCTGACCAAAACATTGGAATTATTGCTGAACTGCAGCCTTTTAAATGGTAAACAGTTTATGTGGTTAATTAAAGAGAAAATTTAATTAAGTTGATTTGTTAACACTACTGGAAACCTTTGAGGAGGTGAATTTGAGTTATTATAAACCCAAAACTACATTGTTTGTTACCTCAAGATTATATGTAACTGACTGAATTTTGTGTTTTGTCACTTCGGTTAATGAATGTTTTGGATGTTGAATGTGTTTTTGTTTTGTATTTTGAAGACCAAAAATAAATACAATACTAGATTAGGACTTCTCTGTCTGTCGAACTTTCAAGCATGTCCTTCAGATCAAAAGTTCTTAAAGGTCGTGAGAAACATTTCAGTCCAGTGAACCTGACCTATTGCCCGTTGGCTAGTAGGTGGCGAGATGACGCTCTGTGGACAGATGTGTTGAAAAGTGGTTCATTTCTCAAGGCTTCGATTGCACACTAGGGACATGTGCTGGTCAATGCAAATAGTCAGCGCTTTCCTGTAGCTCAGTGGTTAGAGCATGGCGTTAACAACGCCAAGGTCATGGGTTCGATCCCAGGGATTGCACATACCCGATGTATAGTGATCAATGTGTAGTATAATGCAATGTAAGTCGCTTTGGATAAAAGCGTCTGCCAAATGCCTAAATGTAAATATGGTGCAGGACAAATATGTCAAGTGAGACAGCGCCAAAATGTGTGCTACATGTTTCACAAGTCTGCATACGTAGTCTGCATACGTATACAAACATAAACACACGAAAATAAACAGTTCTGTTATACTCGGTGTTGTTTCATAATTTTGTAACAGGGCAGTGCTTTTGCTGAACAAAGGGAAGTGCAGTGAAATATTTGAGTCCTTGAAGTATCTGTGGTCAGTGTTTGACAGCCCTGAATGTTTCACCCCCCTCGAGTTCGCCAGCGGATCTGAAACATCAAACAGCCGAAGTGAACTGGAAGCACCGCACTCAAGTTCTTGACACAAGCTACGAAACCTCGGTGTCAGACATATTTCAATTTTCAATGTAAGTGTGACGGAAAAACTGTACATGTGTATTACTAAAACAATGGCAGCTAGGCTGCGTACGATAGTGTGTGCAATGTCCTTTATAGTAAGTGTATACAACGAAAAGTAGTGCAAAGAATACGACAAAAAGAAATATAAAATAAAGGTACAAATGCAACGCAGTTATGCGAAAACAGTTAACAAAATTAAATAGCATCATAAAGAAGTAATAGGAGTTATACAATTTAATTACAAACAATGGAAACATGGAGTCAGGGCAGATCATTCACTGACTCTGATACTGTGGCAAGCAGGCACATATTGTTCTGCTAACACACAGCAGTCCTTGTGTTCTCCCAGCAGGAAGAGCAGTCGTTTGCTAATGTTTTAAATGTCTGTTGTATGCTCTCACTTACAAACTCCAGAAAGACGTGGAACAGCAGAACGCGTGATGACGTCACTGTGCCCGTCCTACGCGATCCTAAATATCTCAATTTTCATGTGTATTTAAAACGCAACGAAATATTATATTAAACACATGCTGCACAATGCTACACATACATACTCTGGATATAACCTTCATTATAATACAAAACACAACTATTACATACATTTTAAACAATTTTATTTTTGATTAAACACCGTTAAACGGTACTAAAAGAGCTTGTCTTTAGCCTATGAAAATGCTGTACTCTTCAGCACAATGGTAACCTATTAAAACCACAAACAACAGACGCTTTTTAAAATTTCAACAGAATACAATGCTAAACATGATTAAATCTTCACCTTTTCTCATCTTGAAAAAAATGCGTAAAACAACACATTCTTTATAATCCAGTTGCATGTAAAGCATGAGGGGAACTTAAAATCCTCAGCCCAGTTTCAGCAACGCTTTCACATCACAAAAATTATTCACGTTATCAATCCAATTTCATTGCGTTATTACAACTTAAATACTGTTTGAAACAAATGAACACAGGTTTTTATTTAAATTACACACAATACTAAAGTTGATGTAATTAAATCAATAAACTAGATTATATAAAACTTGCAACGATGCATTAAATTAAGTAGTTTTAACAGATCCCCTTATTTTAGTAGAGTGTGTAAGTCTGTACAAAAGAAAAAAGATCTGACAGTCAAAAGTACAAGGGCACAACATTTATATACGTGTGCCATTGTACCCCCAATATTTATACATTTGTTCATGAACACATATGTATTGTTTAAAATGCATCCCCCCAAATTTACACTCTTAGCTCCGATTGAGCTATAGGAACTCTAGGGTTTCCTGAAGGTTCTAACTACAGTTACACTCGTTTGTGACTACTAGTGACTTCGGATGTTTGTCTGTATTATCAGTATGTAGTATTTGGTTGTGGTCCATGCGCGCGACACCTGTTCTGGTTCTCCAGCAGAGGGCTCTGCTGCGCATGCGCACTAATCAGTGTAGTCACCGCGTCTGTCTGTCGCTTCTCACAGGCTGCGTGTGGGTAAGAAATATTCATTAATATCATGCTCACTTTACGCCCTTTTATTTCATAAGCCTCATAAAGAGCCGCGCTCGAGCCGAGCGTTCATACGTGTCGCGTAAAGCGCGTTAAAGCCGCACTTCAGTGTGTTTGTGAGATGAGTGTTTGTAATGGCTGTTCGGCTAATCTGGGTTTTTGGCATGTTTAAATGCATTAAAGATAGACGTGTGTCTCGTGTCTGTCCAGCCGTGTTTTAGCGTTACAATGTTTCGTTCTTTAACTCTCTTTCTCTCCCTCCCTTCCTCCCTGTCTCTCTCTCTCTCTCTCTCTCTCTCTCTCGCTCTCTCTGTCTGTCTGTCTCTCTCTCTCGCATTGGGAGTGTTGCATTGTAACGCTTGATGTTTCTCACTCAGTACTCCCGTGTGAGCTCTGTCATATTCTCATATGATTCTCCTCTTCTCTGTGTGGCTGTCTGATGCCTGTCTGCGGCCCGTCTTTCGCTCTGTCTCTAATCACATTTGTTTGTTTGTGTAGTGAAGTCGCCATTTTCCTGCTCTCATCTGTCATGTGTGTCATAGGTCTGTCTTCAATCTTTTACTTTATTTTGTAAAGTAAAAATCTGTGCTAAGTTCTGTATGAGGGCATTGAAGTGTCAGAGGAATCTTGTGTTGATGCACCTGTTGAATTTTAGCTAATCTGTTTTCAGGATAAACATTAAACATACTAATTAAGTATTTATTGCACAAAATAAACGAAACAGTTTTTAAAATCTAGCATTGAAATTCATTAATCTGATGGGCTGTGACTGCAGCAGTGTGCAGATTTAACATGATGTTGTCCAGTAGAAAGATTTACTTTTAGATTTTATTCTCCTGTTTTTTGTTCTCTTCTTGATTTTTGAGGATGATTGAAGCGTTTATAGTTTCCACCAGGAGACGGATCAATTTACACTGAAGAGAGTTTGAATCTCACTGTTAAACATCAACTGGTGTTGCTGTTCTGTCTCTGCACACCTAAATGGTTCGTTGCATTTACTGTCTTCCCCAGCTGACCCATGATTAAATTTAATATATAAAGTTAGGGTTAGGCTTTTATATATTTACCTTTTTTAAGGGAAAGTGTAAGTATTGATTCGTAACTGTGCCTGTTTTTTAGCTTGTTTGTAGTTCAACAGTGCTGTGATGTGACAGACATTTTTTAAATGACAAAATTAAATTAAATTAAATATACCTTGTTGCTTCTCAATCATAAATTCATATGAAGCTCATGCACAAACATGTTAGAAATGTATAAAGCAGTTTGAAATGACATGTCAGCTTACCCATCTGCTAAAAATGAACCTGCTGTCAAGATCATTTTAAACAGGTTGTCAGTATTAGTTACAAGAATAGAGGCTTCAAGCTTTTTTTAAACATGGATGTTAACAGCAGGAGGAAAATTGTGCACCTGTGATTGTGCAGGTGAAAGTTTAGGATCATGAGCTCTGAATGGGATTGATGGATGTTTGTGCAGATGTCACGCTGAGCTGCACTGCGGTGTTTTCCTGTTTTAACATTATTATCATTTCCTTTCCCACACTTACACACACACACACTGACCTCAGAATGATTCCAACACACACACACATACACATACACATACACACACACATCCACACTCACACACACATACACATACACACTTACACACACACACTCTGTTCAGCTCTGATGTTCGTTTGGATTTCATTGTCAGGAAGTTGTTCAGTTGTTTCCTGCTGAAGGGTGCTACGCATCACTTCCTGTTCAGTGTGTCCATTCTGAACGAGCACGTTGGATTGTTCATTGACAACTGACTCAATATTTAAACTTTTGCTTTGTCACTTTTACACATCGCTTCAGCTCAACCAGTGGAGTTTAATTTATGTGTACACTGTAGTAATTGACAGTAGACTCTACAAGCAGTAAACAAGGTGTTGTTGTTATTTAGCACAATTATAAAAGTTGGTGTTATGTTGGCAAAAAGTTTGTTGTTTAAAAACTAAATAGTAGTAAATAAATAGAATTTGACTTCAAGAAAATAAAGCGACTGTTTTAGAACCATTCATGTTTATTGTCCTTTGACATTATTTTAATGACAAGAACATTTAGAAACGTTTCTCTTAATGTGATGAATGAAGTAAAGATTCATAATAAAATATATTTTAGCATCATTTTGAAATCATGTTATTTAGTTTTTTGTTAATTAACATGCATATATGTTAATATATTACAAAAACTATTTCACAGTTTTACAGAAACAGTTCAGAATAATTTGAACAACTATTTGTTCATGTGACTTTAAGAACACATGTAAATATGTGTAAATATGCAGAGGTGTGAAAAGATCCTAGAGGTTCTTGTAGGCTCTGAGGGTTTTCACACTGCAGTTCTCAGTCTGAAACATTGTAATTCATCACTGTTAGTTTAAACTTCCTCCTTAGATCCAGATTTCCACTAGCTGTAATTACCTCTCAGTCATGTCATGAATGTGTTTTGCTGTGGTGCTGGAGAATGTGTTTTTCTGTGGTGCTGGGGAATGAAGATCCATCAGTGGATCTGAATGTCATGAATGTGTTTTGCTGTGGTGCTGGAGAATGAAGATCCATCAGTGGATCTGAATGTCATGAATGTGTTTTGCTGTGGTGCTGGAGAATGAAGATCCATCAGTGGATCTGAATGTCATGAATGTGTTTTGCTGTGGTGCTGGAGAATGAAGATCCATCAGTGGATCTGAATGTCATGAATGTGTTTTACTGTGGTGCTGGAGAATGAAGATCCATCAGTGGATCTGAATGTCATGAATGTGTTTTGCTGTGGTGCTGGAGAATGAAGATCCATCAGTGGATCTTAATGTCATGAATGTCACAAGGTTTTCCTGTAGCTCAGTGGTTAGAGCATGGTGTTAACAACACCAAGATCATGGGTTCGATCCCAGGGATTGCACGTACTCAGAAACAATGTATAGTAAAAATGCAATGTAAGTCGCTTTGGATAAAAGCGTCTGCCAAATACCTAAATGTAAATGAATGTCTTTTGGTTTCAGTATTTCTTTAAAACTGGAGGCAAATCCCTTTACAGACGTACACACTGAAAATAACTGCCTCGTGTCCCGTAATGTGATGCTGATGTGTTCATTGCTGATGTTGGATATACTGGAGATGTTACTGCAGTTTATTCCTAAAACAACATTCATTTGTTGTAATGTTGCAGTCATACTGACAGACGTCTGCTTGACTTGTGTGGGTTCTGGTTCCAGGTTTGGAATGATCCAGTACAGATGAACAATGTCTTCAGGTGGGATTCTTTCAGGCTGAACAGTTGACAAGCTCTACGGCCTGCAGCACAGATCAGCTGGTGATATTATTTCTCCTCACGTGTATGTTGGGTGTTGTGCTGCGTGGTTTCTCATAAAATGTTTGTTTGCGTCTGTCCTCAGTCTAATGATGCAAGCAGAAGCCCGCAAGAAAAAGAAACATAGTTTGAACCCCAGAAGCATTTCAGAAGAATATTCTCTGCGCGTGAGTATCCCAGACTTCTCTGACCTTCAGCTATTGTCTCAGAATGACCTCATGAGTCTCTGTTTCCCCCTCAGGAGCGACCGAAAGACGACGCCACAAAGATGAAGAATAAAGCTCTCGCTTCACAAGGTAAACCTTCTTAAATCCCTTCAGCAGTTCAGATGGAATGGATTCATCTGGATGAATAGTCATGTTTTTATAAAAGCTGTTCCTGCATAGCCAGAGGTGTTTCTCTGCAGAAGTAAGTAGTCTTCTTCTCAGCAGTGAGCAGTAAGAAGAGGCCCTGGTCCTGGGATCAGTATCTGGAGGAGGAGAAAGCCATAGCTGCACCCCTGCACATCTTCTCTGAGGTAAAATCATCTACAGCTGATCCAGGATCAGCTCTGAGCTGATTATTAGACTGATATAACCTCGAGAAGAGAGTGTGACAATTCTTACTTCACCTGCACACTGGCCCCAGACCCCATTATCATCTGTGACATCAGAGCTTCACACCAGCCAGACGGATCCAATGGAACCGCTAGTATTAAAAAACTCCTCAAATTAATTATGTGAAGGTTTAGATCTACATGTAATTCCCTTCTAGGGTTCAGACTTACAGAATTCATTTAATTCAACAGAGACTAAACAAAAACACAGCAATCAAAGACATTGAAGATTTTGAGCAGAGACACAGATCACTCAGGGTTACGATCCTTTAATGACCTTCTGTTCGCTCTTCATGTTCTCAGTCAAAAGTCTGTAGTTGGCAAAAAGATGTTGTTCATTGTGAACTTTTCCTTTAATAAATTTAGCACATGATTTTCTTTCCTGTGCAAGAAAAGGGGCTCAGAATAACTGATGCAATATGAGCACGTTCCTCATGCATTAACTATGACACCTGCTGCATGAGCAGCATTTACAGGCTAAAGTACAGATTTTCCCTGTCAGCAGGTTTCTGTGGCCGAGTGTTTGTCTGTTTGATTAATGTCCTCTCTCTCACTCTGACACGCATGTCTGTTAGGCACAGCTCATCCTGCAGGGGGAGTCATGCATGAACAGAGAGACAACTGAGAGACTGCATTTTTGAAATGATGTGTACTGTGAAAAGCACATAAATGATTGAACAGTTTCAGTGAGGCGATTATGAAGAGTTGTAGTGGATCTCTGTGTTTCTGACCTGTGCCATCTGATGTGCTATGAATGTTTCTCGGTATGTGTGTGTTGCCTGGGAGTTTTTGTAGTAAATTGATGTTTGGCAAACTAGACTGTCCATTAGTGTTAAATGTGTGAAATTTGATCTTCTCTGATGTTTGACTGTATTCAATGACATCACAGGCAGAAACCTTACTGTAAATGAACAGATTATAAACTGGACTTGTGCTCCAGGATCATCGTGGGAAATGATTTTTACAGTAGCAGCCCGTGTCCTGGGTGCTCAACATTTCTCCGGTCAGTTGCTCCTGGAAGGATGTGATGAGACATCTGTTTCTCTTAAAAAACAGATGAGATGGTTTCCATAGCAACTCAAGAGCCAGAGTGTTTCTCTGTAAGGATTGTGTTCATTTTCACACTGTTTGATTTACGTTTCAGAACTTCCAGTCGTTTCCCAGCATCAGGAATGGATTTCAGGTTGGCATGAGATTGGAGGGCATTGATCCTCTTCATCCATCCATGTTCTGTGTGCTGTCTGTAGCTGAGGTGAGAGAAACTCTCAGTCCTTCACCCTGCAACACTGTTACTTTCATTCACTTGCAGTACAAACTGTTTCGCTCTGTTAAATAAAAAAAAGTGTGTGTGTGTGCGTGTGCGTGCATGTGTGTGTATATACATATATATATATACAGTGAGAGTAAAAAGTATTTGATCCCTTGCTGATTTTGTTGGTTTGCCCACTAATAAAGACATGATCATTCTATACTTTTAATGGTAGA
>JAZGTJ010004999.1:0-23929 GCA_036877575.1 Botia almorhae
TGTGTGGATTGTGAATAATGTCTCTCTACAGGGATAATGATTTCTCATTTGATCTCTTCGATAATAACAGGTTCCTGCTAAACTTAGATCTTTATCCTCTCTCCCTCACCTCATTATATGTGTCATGTTTCATCACTCTGTGACGTTTTCTCACGTGTAATAAAATAAGAGGTGTCAGCCATTGAGGCAATATCCTGAAACCAAAGTGTGGCAGGATAAAAATAATTTATTTCCATTTAATGTGGTGGCTGTAGCAGTCACAGCTCTCAGAACAGCGCACGTGTCATTCTCAACAGAAAGCTACTATTAAACTGTATTCACATCTATTAGTAATGACAAGAGCCAAAGAAACATATAATTGCTTGGAAGTTGATCTTTTTTTTTTAGCTCTAGACACTTAAAGACGGTATAGTTGTTTTTTCCACGCATATTCTTTATGCTGGTTTAAAGTCTCTTAATGTCCAGACAGCGATCTCTAAGTGGTCTAAATATATAAATATACTGTATGTTTAGTATATTGTAGTAAATTTAGTATACTATATTATGTAGTAAATTTAGTATACTATATTATGTAGTAAATTTAGTATACTATATACAGAATATACTATATATATATATATATATAATCTTCTGTGGAAGATGCACGACCATAAAGTGTCCTGAATGCAATGACAGGATGTCCTACTTGTCTGTCAAACTATGTATGCATTCGTGTGTATGAGAAGGTGTGGCTTTGGAGAGCGCTCTGAAGGGAGGGCGGGAGCTCATGCTTTTAAAGCTAGCTTGCTATTGCTAGCCTCTCGGAGGCTGTTTTTGAACTTTTAAACCTGTACACTTCCTGTACACTGTCATTGGTTAATTTAATGTTGAAAAATAGGAGCTCAACGTGCTGTTGGGATTGCATTTTAAAAGATTTTTGGACATATTTGTAATGGTATGACAAAACTAATTAGAAATAATTGTAATATTATCGTTTACATCAGTTTCAGCCAGAAAATGTCAGGTTCTGCTAGCTTCTTGTGTATATTTCTACGGCTGGTCAGGCAGTTTCTAAGACACCCGTTGGATTAGGTCAGTCAGCATCTGAGTGTCTACCATCTGTGGAGGGGTGAGATAGAAGAGGCCGCCAGCAGACGGGTGCAGAATGTGTGAGAATAAAAGTGTGCCAGTGCTGTGCTGAAAAACCCTTTTATCACAAGACATGTTTCCTCTTTCTCTGCAGGAAGTCCTATAGAGGTGTGGCGATCTCTGAGATATTGTGTGCGATGTTCAAACACTGTGTTGGAGTCACCCTGTGCTCCCTGCAGTTCGAAAGCATCCATCTCACTCCCCTGCAGAACTATCAATAACGCGTCTGGCTGAAAATCAAAAGATATAGCTGATGTAATGCATTGAAACAACCTATTTGGCCAAAGGTTATGAAGCCACACGGTGGAGTTTTAATGTGTTCTAGAATGTGGAAATTGTAGTTATTGGTTTCGCGCGTTGGGTAATCAGATTACTTTAAAGTATCAAGTAAATAATGAGTTTAACGTTAAATGTTTCACATAATACTCGCGTTACTTTTTTAATTCGATAAGGCAAATTACGTTTCGGTTTATTGTATTGTTTTATACTGACAAATACATATTTTATGAATTAAGGAGGGTGTCGGTGATGTTGTGAGCATGATGTAGTTTTCTTTAGCTTACTGCAAGAATTATACTTTTATAATTAAAGAAATATAACTTTTTTATAATTGGAAAAGTTAAGAATTATAATTAAACTGCTGGTAAATAAGAATACATAATACAAAATAAATAACAAAATAACAGAATTTGGTAATGCAAAAGTAAGTTAATGTGTCACTTTGCATAAAAATTAATTATGTAACATCAATTGTTACTTTTTAACACAATATCTTAACACAGGGCTAGTCACCTCACGCAACACGTCGCTCGGTCCCCAAAACTGATTTTCTACTGCGCACACACCACATAATTTCAGCTCATTTCATAGCGATGCAGTTATTTAATCACTGATGGCTTTCATTGCATAACTTCTGCTTGTGCTTCAAATTGATTTTTGTAGCAGAGACAGTTCGTTCCAGCTTTAGGCCTCTGTGATGAGTGTGTGGGTTTGTATTGTTTTCTTTGCACCGTCCTGGTACTTAAGAATTTCAACACTACAGACCGTTTCAAACGTCTGTCTGTCAGTGGATTGCCACAATAGTACGAATGTTGTTTTAACAGAAGATTGAACATTGTGTCTTGGAAAAATATTTCCTTTCGAGCAAACGTTTCGACCTTCAAATTTCCGTCATTCCATCTTTTAATTATTTAAAATGAATAAAGCTAGTCTGCTAGGGAACAGCTCATATCTGAAATACTCAGACATAAAGGCACGCATTAATTTCCTGGGATCTTGTACAAGCCGCTACATAACATACATTCAGTTCTGTAACAGTTGCTATACAACAGATTTTTTTAGATCATATTAATAATTCTGAACTAATTATATAAATTACCTTTTTTTTATGTTCAACTATACTCAAAGATGTACTGTCAGGTCAAACACAACAAGCATAGCAGTTGGTCGGATTTATGGGCTGGAAATTGTCTCCCTCTCGTCCCAACATGCTCTTAAGCAAGAATAATTAAAGTTCAACTGTATTGCCCAATTTGTTGTTTGTAAATTGTCACCATGGTTGATTGTTAACCTTAAGACTACAGGCTTAAAATACAGTTAAAATCCTGAATGATTATGGAATCTGGTTGCAGCACACACACAAGAATCTTGATAGATTTTCTTCCCCAAAATCTTAAACATGTTTGCACTAAGATTTTAAAATCAATGTTTTAAAATTGATTTTTTTTTAAATAGTAAAGACATAAGTTCAAGTACAAAAGCATTTTATTGCTTACTATAGTTTAACAAACATCAAAACTTTTTACAGTGTAGGCTGATGGTTCTCCGAGGACAGATATAAACCGTGAACACAGATGCTCAGACTGAGAAAGCTTGTTGTAGGTTTAGTATTTATAACATACATTTGAGGTGCTCTACTTTAGTGGTTATATATGCAGGCTAGTAACCGAAAGGTTATAGACTTGAACCCAGTAAGGGGCGATCCATAAACTATGATCATTGCACCCTTGAGCAAGGTACTTAACCCCAGGTTAGCTTAGATAAAAGCTCATGCTAAATGGCTTCATACTGCCCATTGGTCAAACACTATTTAATGGAAATGTAGTCCATTTAAAAAGGAAGTCCTGCCACTTTAGAGCTATGGGATAATCTTATTTCATATTGAACAACTTTTCGAAGTCTAAAAATCCCTAACCAAGCACGATAATGTTACTTCAGTCTGCGCTTCAGGGCACATTCCTGATTATATAACACCACATTATAATCCCTCGTGAACCCTTTCAGATGTAATGAAAGGCTAATATGCTGCGTAATCATATATGTTGGCTTTCTCTGGATGTTTTCGAGAATATCTCCCGGAGTAACGGGCCCCAGTGGTGTTCGCTGCCCTTTAAATTTTTCAAACACCAACTGTACCGACAAAACGAATATCTGAGGAAATGACACTCAACACACGTAACGTGTCTCTCCAAGAAGCAATTTTTTCTCACTCTTGGTTAAAAATTGTTTTAAGAGGCAGCCTCTACTAAATGATGCTTCTTTTGGTATAAGCAAGAAGTCTGTTTTTTATATAAGGTTTAACGAGAACGGAAAAGGCCGCACTGAGCCAAACCACCGTGGCTTTCAATGGAGCGTGTGCTACAGTAATGCAGACCGAGGGAGGTATTTGACTTGCACTGAATCACTATTAAAGCAATAGAACTGTGGGAATACAGCTCTCCTCAGTGTTTGGAAAGACCTATATCACGTGCGTGATTGTTTTAGCAGGGCCTTGGGCTGGTGTGAGAGAAGGAGAGAGAGAGAGCTAAAGACTGAATATTGAATGACCTTGTGATGTCTGCACAATGGTCCTCAGGGATACTTCAGCTTCACTGGGTGAGGACATTGAAGAGTTGTTAATGGCCATATGTGTTCGTGTGAATACCAATGGACTCTGTAACTGATGTTAAATCAAATAGTCTCTTCTTTCATGGTTTCTGAACATCACACTTTGCCAAGTAAACTTGTGTTCGATCAAATTATGCTATGATGAACTAAACTTTTCCTTTTGTGTTTTCTCTAGACATCAAACACACAACATTAGGATGTGATTACCTCACTCTCCATGTTGCAGATACTTTAATTTGTTGTAATCTCTTTCCTCGCTAACTTTTATTAGCCTACATCAGTGACTTCCAAACATGGGGTCTGCGTACCCCAGTGGGCTCCACAGGGTGGATTTTGATAAATTTACATATTCTGTTTTATTTCGCTAATTTCTATAAAGTTACAGCTTCTAAATAAGTCATTTGTAGATATAATGTAAGCCAGTCATTGTAATAATAATTACATTAGTTAAAATAATTACATAATTACATCAATTATTAATAATAATTACATCAATTAATAATGGTACAATGAATGCGAAATGATATCCAGGATTTTAAGGGTTAAGGAACACATTTCTGGTTTGGTGTTAATTAAGGACTTGAGTGATGGGTCTGTGGGGGATTGTAAGAGGAAAGAGGAATGCTAACTAGACAGATTGGCTGATGGTACAAAAAGACCTAAAGATTGCTCTCTTGACTCGCAAATGTATGACATACTTGCAATTGGCTTCCCCCACTAAACACTTTCGGAACATTACAGTGAGAGAAACTCAGCAGTGTAAGAAGTATCGAATACTCGAGGCTTTGACTTGTTTGAGCAGAGTTCTCTATTCTACTGACTGCATGTTTAATTTTCTCTGATGGTTTTTTCATATTTTCACTGATGGGAGTCATATTTTACATGTTTAATACGGTAATATTCTTTCCTCACCTTGCAAATGCTGAAGGCCCCCTGTGCATCAGTGTCTTAAAATAGTCATTAGCCACCCACCATTTTAAAGCATATAAGCTGAATTATTTCCTGTAGACACTTATCATTGCTGGGGCCCGGAATAAAACAGAGTTGCCATCTCTCAAACACCAAAGACCTGTTCTGAGCGATAATCAGACCTGCTGCTGTCTGACAGGCTATGCATGGACTGGAATTACCTGGATTTATTCTAACATACCGCATACATTAAAAGCTAAATTACTGCATCAGGACCGAGTCGCTTGACTAAAGGATAATGGAAGTTGGTAAGATGATGATCAAAGTTGTGCTTTCGACTCATTAGCTGTGCGGTGAAAGGGAAGGAGTGTCATATTTGGAATGGATTCATTATCGCAGTTTTCTTCCTTTGATTCATTTTGAGATCTTTCAAAATTGTCATTACATAAACACGACATCCACCCACCAACAAAATCGTGATCACCTAAAAACTAAATTCACAGAAACGGTAGAAACCAACCAAAGGGGAAAAAAATCCACCCTGAACAATGAACCCTTATTCTTTGCTAGATGTGATAAGAATGCACAGGCATTTTTTCACAAGAATGAAAATGGTCGGCTCTCATTCCAGAACACGCTTTTAGGTTTTGCCAGCTTGCATATTTGCGCTGCACTTACAGCTTCAAATCAGAGCCCCTGCTTTTCTACGCATGGTCAGATGAGTGATGTGTTCACTCTTTGCAATATTCTTTATATTTTATGTGGTCCATCTAGGTTCTTTAACGTTTCTGCATTGTTTGCCATTCAGATGTGACGTCAAGAGGCTTAGCTTTGTGCAAAAGTGTGTTTTCGTGGTCACGGTTTATGGTAATAAAAGCATACGCATTGTTGTTTGTGCTGTTTGCGACAGGATATTGACAGAGGCATTTGAAAAGCTATTTATATCTGTAAAACAGACGTGCTGTTTTAATGGCCACCGTGGACAGTTTTGACATTATAACAAAAGGGCTTTACAGATGCAACAACAGCCTGTTGTTCTAGGAATATTACCTACACACACACACACACACACACACACACACACACACACACAGGTTTGTTTCATAATATTAGCGTGGACATCTAATACACTTCCATTGTTTACATACAGGCATATGATTTTATTTATCCTCTAAACCTTACAAACCTTTTGACATTATTAGATGTGTCTAGTTTAGAATGATTACGCGAAATAATGAATATTTGTGGTTAATTATCTTTATAAGGCCTCAGTATATCAGCAGGAGCCACTGTGTTGCCTGTATCTGCTTTTTTGATTTCCAAAGACACAGCGTCCTTCTATACTGAAGAAAAAATGTCATGTTAAAACAAATTTTTATTTTCGGTAAACCATTCCTGTAAGTTTTTTACACTGTGCACAGAATCACTATTTGTTTTAAATAACACAGATGGCATTTGGGGGTGAATTTACTAAAGCTGTTTCTTATTTACTAACCATCCCGATCTAAACACCTCCTTTCTGTGTAAATTATAGATTTGTCATATTCACAAATCTGCATGCTTTGCATGCCGCACATTATATTACTGCCTACGGAAAGCAGGCAGCAAAGAGAATTAGATGGTTGTGTACATTTTCTATTGCTCGTGGCAGGAGTCATTAAATCTTAATCACATGATGGCAAAGACCATTATTATTGGCTGTATATATATATATATATATATATATGTGCATTTACAAGAGTATAAGCATTTAAAAGTCAATTCAGGTGTCTGAATCACAGTAAAGCAACTCTATACAGTTCCTGTAAAATATACTAAGCTGTAAACTAGTCTTCTGTGTTTGCGCCATCACCTGATTTACAAAATTCTTGTAGTGAACGGAGTGCTAAAACAGCACAGACAGGCGCGCACAAATAAAGCATGCTTTCGGCAGGTGCGCTTCATTCTTTGTGCCCTATTCTGGCTCACGAACACTAAAGCACACACTTCCCTGGACCTCTTAATAAAAAAGTAAAAAGCAGCTTTTTGTAGGCAGAAATAAAGATGAAATACATCAAAGACTGGTCCAAGCCAATGGTAAGTGCTATACTCCTGTGTTTTAAGACCCAGCATGCTTAGAATCACAGAACAAACACACACGTGACCAGTGGACTCCCCTTTGGCTCAGCATTCCAATGGAGAAGTGTTGTTGGCCAAGTCAAACACACGGCCCGTATTCCCCAGCTCTGGAATGGGTTCGAGAATAAAGCAGACAGCATGTGAAACAGCTCTTTAGTGGGACCTCACAAAGCCTTTTTGACAGTATGGTGTCAGGAAGGCGCAGAAAGGCGA
The DNA here is from genome assembly GCA_036877575.1 of Botia almorhae. Classification (NCBI taxonomy): domain Eukaryota; kingdom Metazoa; phylum Chordata; class Actinopteri; order Cypriniformes; family Botiidae; genus Botia; species Botia almorhae. The sequence continues at coordinate 7,255 of JAZGTJ010004999.1, forward strand.
GAACTTGAGGACAGAGTGAGTTTTCACACCCACTAAGTGTGCTATTATGAGCACTTGTGTTCTGTAAGTTGTCCGTGAGCCCAGATTCGGTAAGAAAACTGGGGGAAATTAACTGGCTGAGGCTGGGGACACTTGTAAAATAGCATAACAACAATAGACTGTGGAAAAGAGTGTTGAAAATGAATTTACGGTTTCCTTTGGGTCTCTGGTGCTTTAGCATGACGCATATGGGGCCTCACCTTGGAAACATTTCTTGACTAAAGACAAATGAGTGAGAGAGAGTTCGTCAAGTGCTCCGGCATCCTCATCAAAAGCTGTTCCCATTCCTTAACTGTACTGGGAATACTGTGCGTAAGTGAGACCGACTGGGTCTACAGGTACAAAAAGGTTTAAAGTCTATTAAAATGAAGGCACTCCCACCCCCAAGAAAGTGTTGAATAAAAGTTATTAACTTATTTACTATCAAGTTAAAATAACTAGGTTCTCACAAACAGAAAATGTCTTTGTCAGAGGAGGTAACCATAGCAACAGAAGAACGGACAAGCACATTTCATTATGAGCATCATTTGGACACATCATTTATGACTGCCTGTGCTAGCCAGAGACGTACCAATCTCTTCATTCCAACAATAATTAGTCCTTTGTCACAAAAACTTCAATTTGGTTTCATTCGTTTTCAAAAATTTAGCTTGAATTTCCTCAGTAGTTTAATTTTTAAAGATTGTAACATCAACACTACTTTGATTTGACTAAAATAATTGGGTCAGAAACGAAACATATGTTTTTACTTTCGGCACGCTGACTTTTTCAACATTCGGGAGCCGTTCGCAGTCTTCTGACTTTAGTTTATGTAGGTATCTTGCAAACACCTGCTCATAAATCGCTGAACACACACAGTCACTGTGTTCTGCAGTGGAAAGAAATGATGCAATGTTTTTTCGCAGTTGCATTTCTGTTTAATTCTGTTTCCATTGGCATTGAATAACACTTAATTAAATGTAGATAGATTCACGGTGTGTGCAAGGCCTGTTTGTTGCCCTCATGTTATGCATTTCTACAAGTTTTGTGAATCCTGGTTCTTCGTTTCCTATAATAACGAATGGAGATATGCTTTTGTTTACCTCTATTTGCATACAGTACAGCGGAGCAATAAAATACATTGCGTACTTGTTATGCAAGCGTCTGAATTTTCACACTAAAACACACTAAAATAGATCAATCCCAGTAAAAGAATTCTGGGATTCATTTTCTCATTAGATGCTTATGCAATGATGTTATTACTGCAGTCAACACAGCTGCTAGATGCCCCAGCATCTGTTATTCATACTCATGCATTGCCGTCCACAAGGCATATGCAATGCAGCAGTAAGCCAGGAACACTGGCGCAACAAATGTAGCATTAAACGCAATTGTCTTTCCATGCGTGGAAAGACAGAACTGAGATGGGGGAGAGATACAGTCATCTCCATTTAGAAAGTAATCAGCCGCATTATAATGGCAGATTACGGCGTATAATTTTTTTCTGTTGTCTGCAGTGTTCCTGTTTGAGTTTTGCCCATTTCCTCGCACTAAAAATAGCCCCGCTGAGCACACACTTCAGTTCTGCTGCTAAGTACACTGAAGGTCTCTGCCTCTCTCTTTCTCACATTGTCTTTGTTTTGTCTTTCATGGCCCTACCCTCATGACATAATCAGCTCTTAAAAGGCCATAAAATAGGGCTTTTTTAACAAATGGTGCTTAAGAGGCTCTTACATTAAAAAAATGTTGATTGTCAACCACAGGAAAGAATTGGCATTTCAGCTTTTTGTTGTGTGTTTTATATAATAAGGTTTGCTTTTTTTTTTACTTAACAAATCTACTAAAAAATAAAAAAAACATTTTTGGCCTCATGGCCTCAATGAAAACCCAAAGTTTATCATATTCATAAAATCTGCCAATCACATGCAAGATGTTCTCCATCCTGGCCGGTTTATGTACCCAGGTGTCACACTCATAAGTGCAGTCTACTCATTCATTCCATTCAGCTTCATTCCGAACATGAATGTGAATAAGAATCAGTGTGTAATGAGCTTTAATGAGAGCTCTCCTCTGCTCTCTTATTCTCCCATTGTCAGAACCAATGAATGGGATGGACTCTTCACTGAGGCTTTTTCTTCTGACAGTGAAAGAGTCTTTTTATTCCACCTCTGGATGTTCTGATCAATGTGGGTTTGAAGGTCAAGGTCAGTTATGATTAGCAGCCTTGAACCGCTGCCTGGTTTTCAAATGCCAGCTGCTGGAAATATGGATCTTTTTCTGCTGTGGGTTATTTTAGGACTTTAAAATTCCAAATTTGCCCATCCAAGAGACAATAGAAGGATTCTCATCGTAATTAAAGACATTCCACTAAAATAATATTTATGCAAATAAATCTTTGGTCCAACATTTTGTCCAAAACTAATTTTGATAAAACGTTTTTGACCTCCTGAGGTGAATGGACAACCATCTCCTTTCGACAACCATTTGTTGAAAAAAAAAACGTTTAAAAAGTTTGCAGGCCCGTTTTGTGCCCTGTTTATAGATGATGCCAAATTGAGGTCCATGTCTATAGAGCTCCGATTTTCCTGATCTCATTTCAGAGCTATTTTATCAATGACTAACTGTTTACTGGAAAGAATAGATGACAGTCAGCCAATGGGAAGAGAGTGTTTAGACTGTAAGTCACAACACATTTGTCTCAGTCTCAGATCTTGTGTGCCACATGCTTTGGCTCTCTCTTATAGCAGCTTAACTGTGGTGTTTTGCGGGTCTGCCCAATGAACATGTAGCACACAAGATCTCTCACTTCTTCGCATTTATGTGCCTCTTCAGAAACTTGCGTTCAGCTAATGACCGTCGCCTTGTGGTTCCATCCCAAAGAGGGATGAAATCACTTTCCCGGACTCTTACTTTCACTCTGCCCGGTTGGTGGAATGAACTACATAACTCTATTAGAACGGCTGAGTCATTTAGCTGTTTTCAAGTAACGACTAAAAACTCAAGTATTTCGTCTTCACGTCCTTGACTAATCAACTAACACACCGCCACTACCTCTACTTGTACTTCTTTTATATAAAAAAATTAAAAAATAAATAAAATCTGCCTTCTTACACTGTGTTGGAATACCTGAGGCCTGTTTATAGCACTTATTCATTGTTGCTGTTATAGTTGTTAAAATTGCTTCCCTGTCCTCATTTGTAAGTCGCTTTGGATAAAAGCGTCAGCTAAATGACTAAATGTACATTTAAATTAACTCAATATTGCATATTGCTGGGGTGGTTGAAGTCCCCCTTTCTGTCTCTCTCTCTTTCTCTCTCTCTCTCTCTCTCTCTCTCTCTCAATCTCAGTGTTGTGTTACAAATATTGATCCTGGAGTGCCACTAAGATTGATTTTCTGCTTTCAGTGTTCACTTAGCCTGAAGCTGCAGTGACCTTCATCTCAAGGTCACTTCTGGTCCATCATTCAGCTACATGTGGAGAGAAGCAGAAAACGAGCTCTTGTGTTATGATGTTTCCAATGGTATTTATTGAAGTTACACTTCATATTTGGCAGTTATTCATCATGTGTGTGTGTGGTTTTTGGGGACTGAAGATGTTGGACTATTGGTTTATTGATCTTGAAGTATATCATTCATTTGAGCTTTTAACAAGCAAAAGACACAATTAGAAAAGTCTTTGTGGTCTTATTCCTGCCGTTTTAGGGGATAATTATTTTGTCCGTTTTTCTCACAGCGTACTTCTTTTACGGGGTGACAGGCCATTTTGGCTCCTAAATTGCACGCCTCCTCCAACGGCTGAATATCAGAACACTTCCACATCGCCACTAAATGTATGTTCGGGGATATTTTAGGAGCGCGGGCCCAAAGTACAGAGCAAAGCTTTCAGGATAAGAACATAAACGAGAAAGTCAAGAATAGGTCCCGCAAAGATAAATCCATTTCATCTTTAACAACGTCTTCTCCAGAATGGAAGTACTGAAGCCTTTGAGATGGTGTTTCCTTATTTGCTTGAGGGGAGAAAATCACTGAGGCAAAATGGGTTGCGACTTACTTCGTCTCCATGATGTAAAGGTGGCCTCTGGAGAGTATAAAACATGTTTACCTCAGAGACGTGCATACATGTTACAGCTGGTCGAGTACAGACGAGCTGACCTACTGAATGTAGTAATCTTTAAACACAACAAAAGAGGTTACTGACTCACTTCTGCGGGTTTAACCACCTTCATAAAATCACATGGTGGGTTACAAATGATATAATCGAGAAACAGTACGGTAGGCTAATAAACCAAACCACCCAACAGTTAAAATGACTCACCATTACAAAACAGACAGTATCTGAGAAAAGTTGAACTGGAATCTAGGATCTAGATAAAAATGTTGTGTGAGATGGCAGCCGAATGGTTGATGATGCTTTAAAAAACATTTTGCTGTTTTCCTCATCGTTTCTTAAATATGTTTACTTCAAAACAATAACACCTTTGAAATAAAAGGTTTCTTTGAGAAGAGCGACGTGTTATGAATGCAGACAAAATAAGCATTCTGCTTCTCACCCTTTTCCATTACTATACAAATAGAAAATCTAATCTAAGGTCTGCACAGAAAAATGTTGTTTGTGGAGTGTCATTTAATTTAGAATGAGTTATGTGTAGCCTTTAAAATCTGCAGTCTTTTCTTACAATAATTCTGTTCTTCAGATTGACTTTAAAGTAAATTCTGTCTGGAAATCATGATAAGACTTTATTTGGATTTGTTTTTATGGATCCAATTCAGACCCACCTTCACACAGAACAAATGCATTTCAGAGCATGTTAAATGTTAATTGAAGGCCACACCTGCCGCATTTTTTAGCAGTTTCCAGGCCAGCATGTTTTTAAATATCCGTTCAAAGCAGCTATATGTAGTTCTATTCTGCTAATATCCACTCAGGCCTAATGTTGTGCATTTAGACCATGAGCGAATCCCTAACTAGTATCTGTAAGTAGAAGTGTTTGAAGTTAGTTTGGTGGTGTGTGACATCCAGACCGTTATACAGTGGTTTACAGTAATCAAAGCAGCTACATTTTTAACATTCACCTCCTTAAAATAATGAAGGAAAGATTGATATTTGTCCTTAAAACGTTAAGCACCAAATTTTTGCGTGTCGTGTACTGACTAATCAAACATCTGCCTCTTTACTCTTCAGCATAAGCCCATTATCTGGTGACAGGTAATATGATCAACCTTTGTGTGACAGCAGGGTGTATGTTAGTGATGTTTTGTGTGTGAGCGTACTGTTTGTTAGCGCGTGTGGTCATTATACATCTGCATGTGTGTGTGGATCTTACCCGATCTTTGGTTCTCATTTTCCACATGATGAGCCTCATAAAGTATTCATGCTCAGCACTGTTCTAATTTAGTACTCTACACTTCTGTGGCCTACAGTGGACGGTTCAATATTTTATTATCATCCATCTCTGTGTTTTAAATCTGACTTGTGCTCACTTCACAGTGCCTCTCTCTCGCGTTCACACCTTTCTGAAAAGGGCACAAATCTATTCGATTAAAATCATCTCTTCAAACTGCATATGTTTCACACTGAGGTGTGTGAAGCGCACTTTCCTTCCCGAAGGTGGCTCGTCCTGAGTTTTGTCTTGGGAATCATATTTTTATAAAATGCATCCTCTGTATGACTTGTGCTATGTTATTCTGAAGACATTCGACAGCTTTGTCTGAGGACCAGACCCACGTTTGAGGTCTTGTATAAAATTTGTTAAAAACTGCACTTTTATCAGGTAAATGTCAAAAGCAATTTAAGTAAAACCTAGTCAGAGTTCTTTATTGTGTTCTTCTACTTTTGCGATTGGCCCCTGAGCTCCATGCACAGGACAAGAGCAAGAGACAGGGCTAAAGTAAGTGATTTGAATTTCCTCACTTATTTAAAGAGATCAGTCTTTTAATAATTAACCCCATGAATCTAAACGCTTCCTCTGGGCAGTCATTAACAGTCCTCTGTGTACCTAAGTATCAACTGAAATTAAACAAGCTGAATTTGTTTTGGGTTCACGCCTGCATTGGTCTTGTCCTCTGGCACTGCTGAGCTGTGCCAAAACCACTGACAACATTGTGTTGAGTACTGCAGTATTCATTTTAACAACTGTTTGCAGGGAATCCCAACCCAATCTTTCTTTTTTAATAGAGTCACAATTTCCATCAGTCCTCCATGGTGAACTTTGAAAACTTTCTTTGATAAAGGCATTGTAGAGTTTGTAAACAGACTGGACAGAATTCCTGCATATTCTTAGATGCTATTGGACAGAACTCAAGATTAACACACAGAGACAAACGGCATTACAGTGAAAATTCACACAGTCACACACAATTCTCCGTCCTCTATTATATGCAGCCAAAACACAAAAAACAGTCTCTTCCTCTCTCTTTCCACCCCTCACTTTAATGGCCATATGAGATTGTTTTATAAAAAGCACATATCTCACGGTGACCTGAATTACAGATTCTTCATACTGACTCACTGCCTGTGCTGTTTGCCACAGAAACCCATCAGCAGCACTCAGAGGAAGAGGGTGTTCACAGAAGTATTGAACTTATTTATGTAAGCATGCAATGGTCGGCCAGGCTGCATACACAATGCTGGCAAGCCAAGGTCTCCGGCTATAGAAAGTATGCCCTCAGATAACCTCCACACAGTCACAATTCATTATTCAAACTCACTGAGCACAAAGAGCCTATTCTTCCTGCCCACCTCTCTCGCTCTCTCTCTCTCTCTGTATCTCTCTCTCTTTCCTCTCATTTTCTATCAATCAACCCTTCTCTCTCTCTCTCTCTCTCTCTTTGTATCTTTTTCCTTTTCTCTCTCACTTTCTCTCTCATTCCCTCTCTCTCTCTTTCCTGTCTCTTTCTATAAATCCACCCTTTTCTCTCTCTCTCTTTGTATCTTTTTCCTTTTCTCTCTCACTTTCTCTCTCATTCCCTCTCTCTCTCTCTCTCTCTTTCCTTCTCTGTTGTGATTTATCAATTTCTGCTACTTTTTTGCTTGCCCTGTTTTGTTGTTTATTAGCACCCATTCACCACCACCCCCAACCCCCAGTAACAGTTGCTACCTTGTATATTTGTAGGCAGTAAAGATACTCTCCATCACTTTTCATCTTCTAGCTGCTGTGCTGGGCCTAATCATTCTAAGGGTTTTTTGCTCTGCCAAGTACTATCCATTGCCAGGGGCTTAAACTTTAGTGTTGTGTAAAATGTAGGAATCAAGCCAAAATATCAATACTGTTTTTTTTTTACTGTAAATGTCCATGTTTTTGCAGAGCTTGGCAAAATTCTACATTTAAGAATTGGCTTCCTTTCATACCATTGGTCAATTTAAATGGAACTGGCCACGCTCACAGGATGTTGAATCAGAACTTAAATTTTAATGACACAGAGTTGCAATACAAAAAAAATCAGTCGCACAACAGAGAAATTTCATTCCAAAACTTTCTGTTCGCAAATTATGCTTATTTATTCATTAACTTCAATGGACATTTAATATGAGTTTTTTAATATGAGTATTTGCTTATTTAAATGAATACTTACCATATTTCTGTTGTTTTTATGTATTGCAAAATGTAATTGTGACAGTCTAACCCTAAGACAAACCTTACGCCTACCCCTGCATAATTACTTTGCATTTTTTGAATTTAAGATAATTAAGATACTTTTTTGTTTCAAATGAGGCAGTCCCTGGATGACCCTGAATGAAAGTTTTGTCAGTTTAAGTTAACTTCTAAGGACAAATTTGTCCCCAAAGCGTAGCTAAGTACATATCTTGGCCTGGACTTTTCCTTTTAGTGGCGTTGCATAAAAACTGAGATGAAATTTTCTTTTAACTACCCATTAACTAAATCCCCACGCAAACCTGTTTTGCATTCGAATTTGCATTTTTACATCTTCATGTGGACATTATTTAGTATATTTTTCAAGCTGTTTTCCTCACAGGGGCTGTGGGATGGTTTTATAATGTAGGTTTAAACTGACCCCCACACAACCAAAATTATCATTACAAAAAAAGAAGTGTCATCATAAAACTGCATATCATTGTATAAGTATCCTGTGCGTATATTTATACAGTATATACAATATATGTATGTGCATTCAGGGGGGTTAACACAAATGTTAATGTTACAGTACATCGTTAAATGTTACTGTATTCCATTTACAGTAAGCTCTGATTTTAGCTATTCCTTTCCCACATATGTGCTAATACTTTTGCTTTGTTGGTATTAAGCGGCGATATGAACTGAGAAAAATCAGATCTCTGGATATTGAGCCAAACACAGCAGTGGAGTGAGTGATGTTCTGCAGGTGTGTGTGGGGACAAAAAAGCCTGCCAGGAAAAAGTCGGAGTGTGATTTGGACGCATGCCGCAACTTTGTCACCGCAGCTGTTTTAGCTCAAAAGAGAAGGGCTAAAATCATTGTTAAACGCACAGTCTGTGATTTGTCAAAATGTTTTCATTTTCACAGAATGTGTTGTTTCCACCCACTGGTTTTAGAAGATGATACCTTCAGCTAAGTCATGTGTGCAGCTATTTACCTCAGCCATAATAACAGGGTCATTGTCGGTTTGCAAACAATGAAGGTGTAAACAAACCACTTACCAACTCTAAATATGGTTTATGGTTCCCCATGTTGCTGACCACTTGCGTTAATTGGCATCTGGACTATAAGAATATTTTTGAGAGAAATGAAAACGCCAAAACGTTCTTGACAAATCCGGAGTCTGGTTCAGAAAATCCAGAATGTATCATTAAAACCTTACTGAGGTGCTTCAAACACGTATTGTCTAATAACTTAATATTGATGTAGCCCAAGATAAAATGACTTTAAATCGCATTACAGCAGCACCTTGCGACGTGTGGTGGTCTCGGAGGACCGCACCAGCTGTCGGTTTCACTGCTATTTGGGTCTAGACAATGGAATGGGTCTCCTGGGAAAAATAAATGCTGACTCACACCATCCTTGTTAGCGTGTGGGGACACAGGCACGATTCTAATCTCTCCATCCATCACCCGGTCTGTGATTCCATAATGACCTGCTTTACCGCCTCCCAAACACCCACGGTAGGGCTGTTGAACCACGGTCTCACGTCATGCCCATTCCTTCACACTGATGGCCAGAAACAACACACTTTGCTGTAATTAAGTCATAGACCCTTTGCATCCGTCCATTTTTGTAAAGGTTCTCATGGCAGACCTACTCAGGGTTGATGAATCTGCAGTCACTGATTGGCTGATACATGCAGTATTCAGAACACAGTAACCGGGGAAAGCCCCTGTTTGCCTGCTCTGAGTATGTGTGGTGGCTATTTCACACATTTTGAACGGAGCAAATGTCTAGTGTTGTTGTTAACGCGGTGGCTTATGTTGTTGATTACATGTGCAGTTACACTGTCAAAAGTGAAATGTGTACAGTAATTTCTGCCCCACAACATCATTTCAATGTAATAATGACTAAATGGTTTCCTTTACACTACCCCCTAGGCAAGTTAGGACATGACAAAACAGATTGCAAGCTTTGGTTTATTACAAACGACAGAATGAAAACAACCGTGGCAACTACGTTGCAGGTTCATTTCAAACAGAAGCTCTCAAAACATCACAAACGTGTCCACAATAGACTGTTATTGTATGAAACGAGCTGAAAGGATTCTACTAAAATTCAGTTTGTGTGTCCTGTGAAATAAAACACAACAGCATATGGAGAGTGACATGAGGGTGAGCAAATAACCACAGAATTGTATTTTTGGGTGAGCTTTCCCTTTAATAAAGGGCAATGGCTGCTATATCAATTCCTCTCCAGCAACAACATTCCACCGTGTTATGAAAAGTGCTAATGGTTTCCGTGGCAACAGTTTATTTTCTTCCATCCCTTATGGAATGCCAGCCAAGGCAAAACAATTGGGCTGCCACTACATTATTAAAATGCATGCGCTGCGGTACATCTTGGACTACAGACAGAGGTACAGATCTATTAACACTGCTTGTAGCTTCTGGTTTATGAATTAGTAACATCAAAGTGTAGACGGGCGTCCACCATCGATTGATACTAGCGCTGGTGTTTTGTGAAAGGCGTTAACCACATTTGTTACGATCTTGCCCTAACACATTGACAGGCTGTATTGGAACAGTAATTAGACAGCTGTTTTGGACAGGACATTGGTGATTACAGTATTTCAAACCATTTCGGTCATTTTAAGATGGTGCTGGACTAAACGGGCACTCCACATGCTCGTCTGCATGATTAAATAAAGGGCCCGCACAGATGGAGTCGCTGTACGTGCTTTAGGAAACCTTCAAACATCTCGGCAATCATGGCCATGCACCACCCTGTGCCGCATGACCACATTAAGCAGGCTTAGCAGAATGTAGGTGAAAGGGCTCTCGCTCTCTCTCTCTCTCTCTTTCAATAATACAGCTCCCTGCAGAGGAAAGTGAGTGGGGAGGGGACTCGTAAGCTATTCTAAAGAAAAAGGGAAGGAAAGATGATGGTGACTTTATTTCACGCCGAAGGCAACGTGACAGGTTTGTCTTTGCAAGGTGAGTCGTAACGCATGGCCCCTGTGCGCACCCAACGAAGGAAATCACTCTTTGAGGAATTTTAGGACATGAAAACAAGAAGAAAAAAGAACCTACACTGTTGCATATTATAATTCATTTCATTTTACTCTCTAAATGAGGAACAATGGCGCACAGAATGAAGAATGATTTTTTTGGCATCATTCAGGAGCTTTTCAATTAAAATCTATGTAGCACCTGCAAAAATCCACACTTGAGTTCTACAGTGTAAACAGAATTAATCTCGCAGTGCCTCTGGCTTCAAAAACAATGTCATCCGTCGAATTTACGTATGTGCTGTTTGTAATGTATCATGACATCACAATCAAGGATGTTTGCTTATGTTGTACTATGACATCATCGTTATGACATCATCAGTATTCTTTGTGATTGTCTGCAATGTCCTGAATGGCTTTTTATTCATAAACATGATATATATTCTATATATCTACTATATATTCTTTATGTAATATAAGAATCTACACTGAATCTAGAACTACTCAGTTGTTTTTCATCAAGCTCACTATGTCTCTGTTGTAAATTGGAGTTATATAAGTCAGGTTATATAAGTTTACAATGTTACAACATTATCCTCATGTATCAGAGTTTATTTTGCAACACTCCTTCCCTAAAGGCCAAATCACAGTCTGTCTGTGCAGATGTGGGCGATTTATGTTTAGTTTTACAGAGTAACTTCCACCAGATGCCTGAATGCTAGAAAAACAGACAGGATACCACAAAAGCAAGACTCTCCCTCCTCTATCCCATAATTCTCTGAACCTTTTATAGCTGCACTGTTTCTTTCTGCTTCCTTACAGCAGTCAACAGCATTGGGTCTCATCGGCTCAGTGGAAAGAATCTGGACTAAAATCAGTTTTGCACTTTTACTTTTACCAAATCACTCATTATTGCCTGACGCTGACAGCCTGTTTTAACAGGAACCAGTTTGAGAAAGCATGAAATTGGCTGGCTTGGCATTTACTTCAATACACCAGGCTAGTTCACAGCTTTTAATTTAACTGTGTTTTTGTCCGTCCTGCCAGATGTGAGGTAAAAATGCTTTTGTTTAGATGGCCCTTTTTATTGTTATTGTTGCATGTTGGGATTTAATTAGCGTGTTTAGTTTTATTTGTCCCGATTTGAGTGACATTTCAAAATGAACATTAAATGGTTTCTTTTCTCACCGAACTTTACAGTGTCGCTGATTTTCATGAGAATGACTCATTTCATTTAGAGTGAGCTCTGACACTGTTGCTAAGGAAACGTTGGCTCTGGTTTTGATTGGCTAAGCTGTGTCTAGGCAGTGAGACAGTTCATGAGCGTCATCATTACTGCTCTTTATAACATTGCGCCATGACCGAAAAGCAGGATAAAGTTTCTGTGATGTTTTCAATAAGATCTTTTTCTATTTTTTATTTCTGTATACGATTGTATGGTATAGTTGTATAAGGATGGAGTTTTTAAAAGCGTAATATATAACAATAATAAGATAGCGAGACAAAAATATCGTTTAAAATATCAACCTTCCGTGATCTATGTTTATAGCAACACCAACATCTTTTGTCTTACAACCACAATCTATGCCTTTGTGGTTTAAACTTAAAAAAAAGATGTCATTTTTTTTGGGTACTTGGAACACCTCATCTTGGAGATACACATTTGTATCTCCACCCTAATAGAGCATCCAAACACTCTAGTTTTGACATATTATTTTTGCTCTGTAGAAAGAACTCAAGCCTCGCTCAAGGCTGTGGTGTCGTGATTCATAGGCTTGAGATCTGAGAGGAAGTGTGAGAGGTTCCATCTGCTTATAGACAGCACCTCACACAGCCCGTATAAGGTACGCCAATGGGAATAATTGCTTAAAGAAGTAGTTCACCCAAAATTTGAAACGTATGCCATTTTTTTTCATGAAATATTTTTACAAGGAATTTTTACAAAAGCAAAACACCATAAATGCATCAAAAGGACAACAATAAAAGTGGAACATATGGCTCGTGTGTGGTATTCCACGTCGTCCAAAGCCAAAGTCTTTGTGAGGAACGGACCAAAATGTAATCAGTCGCAGAACATCTTCCCCTGTGCCGCAGTTCTGAAATGTGTGACAGATAAACAATAATTACGTTTTCATTTTTGGACAGCCTGTTCCTTTAAGGGGGTACAGAACATTACAACGTATCCAAATGCAAATTAAAACAGTTATATAAATGACCACAGTAAATACATTTGTTTTCGTGTGGGAAGTAAAGCTAACAAATGCTAGTTTCCAGGACCCAAGATATGACAACACAATCTTTCCCCATAAGTTTCATGGCATGCTTGAGATTTTAACAACGCATCAAATGTATTTATGCCCTTATTTGGCCTCCACCTGTCAGTCCTCAGTAATCACGTGTAATACACAAGCACAGAGTCTCAAAATGAGGAGCGACCTCTTGTCCAGCCTGATCTCAATCAACAGGAGCTAATAAGCAGCGCTGGTGAGGAAGCTGAACTCTGAGCTGCCTCGTGTTCTGCTAAAGGTCTCGCTTTAGATTTACACCATTTTAAAGAAATGCACCAACACATCCAGGGCTGGCAGTACACCCACGCTTTCTGTGGGCTGTTGCCGTGCATATTTATGTTCCATTTATGCCTGAGGAGCAAAGTGAGTCACGGGGGTGAGAATGTAACTATGTGACACAGTAGCCCACACGATCAGTCCGGTTATGAAAAAGGTTGGGAATACAGTACTGCATCATCCAGACATTTGTGTATGATTCGATGGCTTGTGTTCTTAAGCTTTTCTGCATGATCTGTTTTCATTCTCTCTAAGTGGAGTTGACAGATGGTAGTTTTAGCAATATGAATGTATGACTATGACATACACACAATGTGAAGTACAAGCAGTTTGTTTTATCTGGGAAAATGATCATAGGCAATTTTAGACCCCATTTAGGGGGGATTTGGCCATCTCAGCCTGCCTAAAAACTGATGATTGGTGATTTATGTGATCTTGTTGTTTACTGTAAGCAACATTTGAAGTACAATTTTAGGTTATGTTTAGGTTATCCTTGCCAGTTCTTAAGAACGTTTTGTCAAGGTTTCTTAACGTTAAAACCCAACATTTTTAAGTGAATAATAATATTAAAGATAATGCTAAAATATATTAATTATAATATTAAGGATGACATTTTGTTCCACTGGTTTGGTGCTGATGAAGAAATACTTAAGCTCTACTGATGGGGCTGTGGGGAGAAATTAAGCCATGAAGTTAGTCAAACAAGTTACTCAAGACCAACACATGTCCTAGTTTGATAAGCAACTGAGCCCCCCAATGACTAAAATCCCATAATTATCCCAGAAAATGGCTTGGAAAATATTTCAGTACACCACGTGCAGATGATTTAAAAGCAGAAAAATGTATCTGCAGAGAAAACAGAGCAACTCGAAAAGAATGAAGAGTAGGAAAAAGAAATCTCAAAATCTAATTCAACGGAAGTGATGAGAGCCATCAGGAATCGATTCCTCACACTGGGCCTCAGACAGAAGCTGTCAGCAGGGCGCCCCACAACCCATGACAGGACGAAAAAGAAGGTGACATCCCTGTGGATATCTGCCATCTCTGTTCAGGGTGTGTGTGTGTGCTCACAATCTTGAGGTCAAGGTTGAAAAGTAAGAGAGAGAGAGAGAGAGAGAGAGAGTGTGCATCTTCTCCCCACTGGTGAGTCAGCCTCTATTTTACACACACACACACACACACACACTTCCAGCAGGGTGACAATGCTATGTGTCACTTTGCCAGAGCACTTAGCGTGATGAGTTTGGCTAAACTGTTGTGCCAGTGCACCCGGAAACTTATCAGGCTTTGAACAGGAAAATTCTGCCTGTCTCAGCACAGCACCCCAGATCCTCCAACTCCCAAACACATCGCGACTCATTTTTAACATTTCTGTCACATTTTATTTCGCATTTAAATCTTTGAATCTCATTTACACTCGCACCGTCATGTCACACCCAGGCTCTTTGTCCAGTTTCTCCCTCAAGGCGCCTCATTACGAGGCCAAAAATAAGCATCGCTCACTGATCCTCATTAGATTTCACCCCAAAATATTTTTATTCTGCGTCTGTCCTCGTCTGATTGGACGCAGGTTTGTTTTTCAACCTTCCAGTAGTATGCAAGATATCGCAGGCTTGTTGTTCCAACAGCATAACTGACCCGCGATCTGCTGTTACTGTCAAACTTGATGGACTTTTGTGCTGTAAAGCAGGAAAATGGACTGATAAGTCTGTTTTTCTTTGGCCCGCTTTGAGACAATACTCCCATTGAAGCCTGCCAATAAAGATTGTATCATACATGGCTACTCAGAAAACAGGGCATAGAGTTACCACAGGAAGTGACTATGGAAGAGATAGTCATTGTGGTGGATTATTTAGGATATGAATGTAAACATGTTAGGGGGTGAATCATCAGAAATCACAGAGTCACATTCACTAACCACCTGCAATCCAGTTTAACCAGTAACTAAATGCCCTGGTGTAGCACCACATTGTGAATTCCACCCTATTTAATAAGTCAATAGGTTCTTTCCTCACAATCACAGTCTGTTCCTACTTCTGACTCATCGATGACGTCACACGCTGCTGTTGTATCCTGTTCTCAGAACTGTGGGATTAATGAGAAATGATGAATTAAGGTGCATATGTGATATTCAAAGGAATTCAGTGAAATCATTACATTGATATACATGGAATATTTAAGCAGGTCATTCATCCAAAATCACCAGCTAAGATTATGACCCGGCCTGCAGGGACTCATAAAGCTGTACAGCAACATTGACTTCCATTGACCTGTTATACAACTGGGAAACAGCATTCAATAACATTCACAAAACAAAGCAAACGTAGGTGGAATTTTATCATAATGTATTAATTAAAGAACATGCCTTACCACAGGGTAGCAAAATTATAAACAAAGGCAAATAAACAGCCATTCAGTTTATCGACCGAACATGAATTACGAATAGAATTTTAAAGGTGTAGCTTCATTTGCTTCAAGGCATGAGTTGTTTTCTGATGGTGTAGAATTTATATAGTTAAACAGAATAAAGGAATCAGTGGAGCAGAAATTACAAACGTATTTTTTGTTCTGCACGAAAGCCAAAAGTGTTTCAGTGAAGATTAATTGGGTTTTGTTGGTAAACAGCATGTTTTGTTTATATTTCCGGCAGAAAGAACTTTGCGGAGTACCATTTCCAGTAAGTCTTTGCTAACTCAAAGCTTTGTCGCTAATAGATTAAATTGCCTAAGCCAGCTGTCAGTCACTCAGGCGATTCATTTCCAGGATGAGTCTCTTCGTACAGAGAGATAGGGCTAAAAACCCGCTAAGAAGACTAACAAAACTGTCGACATATAAAAAACTGTTGTTGCTAGGTTGGTTCCTAGCAGACATACTGTTTCATCTCCTGTTTTTTTCAGCTTTTCGGAACTACGAGAGGAATTTGGGTCAGTGAAAAGCCTGCTCTACCTTAAGATGGAGGTTCCCCCGCCTTCTCTCCACCAGCAGCTTTAAAATATAAATGATGTATTACCACTGCGAGCTCCCAGAGGCTGCCAAGACTAGCGCTGGCATGGGGGAGGGGAGGCAAAGCCGCTTCCTCGTGCTTTGAAGCTTAGCTCTGTGTGTTCGCTGTTCGCCTTGGTGATCTACGGCTAAATGAGACAGTATATAAATGGCAACTAAATGGAGTCAAGCCCTTGGAGTCTTAATTCGACAAGAATGTTGGGTGAACCATGGTTAGGTTGCTCAAACAAACTAAAATATTTTAATAGCACTACTGAGCCACAGTGTTTGCATTTTTTAGGGGAATCAAGCTACGAATTATTTACCTACAGTTGTATTTACATATTGAGCTGGAATATGGAAAGTAAGGGATGATGTCCATCCAGTCTGTTATCACACAATAAACCCCAACAGTGTGATCAGGACCCAAAGTGGAGGGCTTTCATATCACCCTTGTTTTGTAATAACAACTGTCTGAACATACATTGTCCTGCTTACTGCACAGCTATTTACACAAGTAAATAG
>JAZGTJ010005000.1:0-28854 GCA_036877575.1 Botia almorhae
CAGGCGGCAAACAACAATAAACCAATAACAACAATAATCCAATGGGCAGGCGGCAAGAATCAATATCCAAACAGTCCAGGTCATACACAGAAATCCAATAACATTAATCCAGGGAATAAACGCTCAGAAATGCTACCAGAGGCAAACAAGACTTCGCAATGAGAGTGAGTGAATGTCCGGGTTAAATACTGTAGCTGATGAGTCTCAGGTGTGGGTTCAGAGGTGAAGAGGTGAGTGCGATGGCTGATGGGAAATGTAGTCCATACGGGAACGTTTAGTATTCTGGTGATGATGATCTCTGCAGCCGCGGTGGAGAGGGAGCTGGAGCCTCCCTCGTAACACTATCGGTGTCTCACAACATGTGTCAGGACCCACTCATTGTCATAATCATATCTTATATTTAATACTGTCCTATGGTGTAAATGTTGATGACATTAATATTCTGCAGAAGAGCAAAGACATTTTAGATCATTATTTGGTTATTTGGTAGAACAATAACTTTTGCCACTAAAGATTGTTTCATCAACATTCTATCTGAACGATCTCAAATTCTTAGCATAACAGATAACTTTCAAAACCAACAGAAAATGTTAACTCCCTTTTTTCTAACACCCTAGACAAAGTTGCTGCTGTACGGTTACAAAAGGTTAAGAACAGCAGCCCAATGGCATGGTATAACAAGCATACCCACGCCCTAAAAAGAGCAGCCCGGAAAATTAAACGTAACTGGAAGCAAACAAAAGGTATTCTGTACAGCAAAGATAAAGCATTATCTGCTTCTGACAGATGTCTATATCATAGTAGTAATGATTTTATGACTTTCTTTAAAAACAAAATAGACACTGCGAGAGAAAAAATCATAAACATGCAATTGCCTGCAACACAATCACATCAGATGGTGCATCATAACGTGCCCAAGGAAAAACTTCAGTCATTCCTTTCTTTAGATAGGGATGAACAATCAAATATAATTAAATCATCTACATCAACAACATGCTAGATCCTATACCTACCAGGTTGCTGAAAGAGATGCTTCCTGAAATTATAGATCCTCTACGTAGTATTATTAACTTATCATTAAAGTTGGGATATCTCCCAAAACCTTACAAACTGGCTGTTATCAGACCCCTTTTATTTTAAAAATACTGGAAAAGGTGGTGTCTTCACAGATATGTTCATTCCTGGAAAGAAATGGTATCTGCGAGAATTTCCAGTCAGGATTCAGATCATATCATAGTACAGAGACTGCTCTCATCAGAGTGACAATTGATTTGCTGTTGTCACCTGATCGTGTTAATACAAAAACTCCATGGTTCTTACAAGAACAAAAAAGTATGACCATATTAGTCCAGTTTTGCAAACACTGCACTGGCTGCCTATTAAGCATTATATAAACTTGAAAATTACTACAAAATCACCTATAAGGCTCTAAATGGTTTGCTTCTCAATACCTGAGTGAACTCCTCTCTTATTTTAGTCTCTCACTGCAATCTGAAAATTCCAGCCAGTTGATAATACCCAGAATTTCAAAATCAAGTGCGGAAAGTTGATCCTTTTATATTTGACACCCAAACTCTGGAACAGTCTTTCCAGTATTGTCCGAAAGGCAGATTTAATCCGTTTAAATCTAGATCTAGAAGACTCACCTCTTTAAATTAGCCCACACATAATACTATGGATTTATTACTCAAATCCCTTAAGAGATTGTTAGGCTGCATTAATTAGGGAAACCGGAACCAGAGACACTTCCCATAAGAACAGATGTACTGGCTCCATACTAAGTCTATCTGTCTTTCATTACCCAAGGTCCTGTAGTCAGCTGGATCCGGACTTTTTCCAGACCAGATGGTGGGGAGATAAGATGGGACGACCTTTGAGACAGATCAGTGGGAATATGATGGACTTCTTTATTAAACTTCCTATTATTTACTTACCCATGTCTAGCCTAGTTAGATTATATATTTTTGTTCCCTGCCTAGTTACAGCAGTGTGATGTTATAGTGAAGTTATTAACATTATGCTTCTGTTGCCATCTCTGCTTGTAACTTTCCGTAACCCAACAGTTTTCCAATCAATGTAAAATTATAATTATGTATAATATATATTGTGACGAGTCTCTCCGGGCTGATTAGCGTCGCCCTGGCAACCGACGCACCACACCTGCACCAGCTCATCACCGGCGGACCGATCACAGCTGGACATTCCCCCCCCTAGGCCCCGCAGCCTAGGACCAAGACCCAGGTACGCACCTTCCTGGGGTTGGCCGGATACTACCGGTGCTTCATCCCTAACTTCTCCTCTCTAGCCGCCCCTCTGACAGACCTGACCAGGAAGGGGCAGCCCGAGAGGGTGGTCTGGAACCCCACACTGGAGGAGGCCTTCCGCCGGATCAAGGCGGCGCTTACCTCCTCTCCCGTTCTGCGCGCCCCGGACAGCTTATGCGGGTCTGTCAGGGGTTCGCCCCCACCCCCCCTCAATTCTCCCCTGCTATCCCCTGTCATCCCCAGGACCAGGCCGACGCTTAGGGGGGGGAATGTGACGAGTCTCTCCGGGCTGATCAGCATCGCCCTGGCAACCGACGGACCACACTTGCACCAGCATCACCGCGCCGCTGTAAAGAGCCACCAGCTCTCGCCCTCGCGAGAACTGTGTGATATGGTGATACTCTGGACTGATGCTTGTTTTTTCTATGTGTTGCAGAGAGCAGCGAGTGACCGGTCAGCCGCTTTTGGGAAGCACGCACGGGCTCGCACTCTCACAGCCACACGGGACACACGGAGCACAGACTACACCAGTTTCACCAGCCGCACCGGCTGCTACACTTCTGCACGTCACGTTTATTGTAATAAACCCACCCTCCGGGGACTTTTCTCACCGCCTTCCTTGTTGTGTGATTCTTCACCCGTGACAATATATATATATATATATATATATGTCAGCTCTCCATTTATATCTAAGAAAGTTACAAGTTGTAGCTTTAACGTGCCAGGGGAGAACTGGCCCTCTTGGGCTATGCATGTCCACTTATTCAAATGGTCCAAATGTGTGGTAGTTTTTATCAGTTCAATCACTTCTTTATTCATAAACCAACTATAAATCCAGAATTCCTGATTAGTTTAATATACATCTTAAAATGAATAATTATAAGCCAGTGTAACATGTTGTTGGGTTTTCTGTACAAAGCAGATAAATAAATAGTTAGAATTTGTTGTTGTTGTGGGTACTGTACTGTAGGTCTGAATTGCATGATTACATTCAGCAAAATTTCAGTGTTCATCGAGATAAGAAAATGCTTCACTTAAAAACTGTTGCAAGTTATATAAATAATTTTATTCATTTTCTCTGCTTTATGAAACAAAATTTTTAAGCGACCAGAAAGGTAGCGTAAAAAACAGAAATAGAAAGGTTAGAGATGTGGCCTGGCAAGTAACACGACATGTTGCATAGTGGCATCTATGTGGGCAACGAGTTTTGTGAGCTTGTGAACCATTTTGTCCTTTTCTCTCTATTGGTTCCTGCTATATCTCTTCCTGTCATATTAAAATAAATAAAAAAATAACATCACTTCAAAACTGTATGTATACGTTTTTGAAGACAATAAAGAAATCGTTTAATAACAGTGATCCCTGTGAAGAAATATTGGGGACTTTTTGTCTGGCAAAGGTTTTTGTCTTAAACGGTATACTGTTTTATTTAGGTTTTGTAAGCTGTGACAGTGTAAAAAGTTTGTTCTTTTCCCATCTTTGGTACATCTAATTTGGTACATCTAGAGGTTTATCTTACATCTAATTACACCTCATAACAAAATAAATGTATCACAGTAATGTTTGTGAATAAATAAATAATAAATACAATGACATGAGTACATTTTCTGAGAAAAATATGAGTGGTGCTTGCCGTTGTTACAGAGGAGGCTCACCTGAGTACTAACCTGTTTGGATTATTTATTGGACTCTGTTTGCTGCCTGCCGCGACCCTTGCCTGTTTCATGATTCCTGCCTTTGCCTCGTCTCTGCTGTGCTTGTTGTTTGATGATTGACCCTGGACTGGTAAACGATCTCCCAATAAAGCTGCAAATGGATCCAAATGCCTCTAACTGTTTGTTACAGACGTGGCAAAAACCTGGGGTATTAAAACAATGCTAGCATGACTTAACATGTATGCTGATATGATTTAGCATGATGTTAGCATGATGCTTCGTAAGAACCACTATTAAAAATGTTTAAATCTGGTCTCAAAAATATTTTAGTAAAATATCACAAAAAGTCATAACATGCAAATAGTTATATTCTCAGTAGGGTAGACTGTAATGCTTTAAAGAGCAGGGAAAGAGGATCATTAGAAAATAAATCTAAGGAAATCAGATTGATATTGCTCAGTCAGATTGTTGTAATATTTATTGTTGGCATCTGCTTTAACTTAGTTGGTAGGACGCTTAGAATGAAACACCACAAATGTTTCTGTAACCATTTCCATTAAGTAACAATAACATTGAAAATGTTATTGCTTGGTTATAAGAACTTTATGAAAATTTAAATTTAACTACTTACTACTTAAGAGTAACATTTTTGATATGTATGATATTATAAAAATATTCTACTAATGTTACCGAGAACTTTTTCATAACTTTTATAGCTTGTGAAAACCATAAAAAGAACCAGTCAAATTTTTAAATGTTACACCCTATTTTGATCTCAAGAAAAGAGGCAAACATGTAAAGACTGCTGGAGAATGCACTCCAAATTGCAGGAGGACCTCAAAGATGGAGTTATGTCTAAGACATGCAAAAGTGAGTACACACAAACAGTCAGAGCCGGTCAATACATGAGGATGGACAGGGCTGTAATGTTATATGACATTCTAAATACTGTGTGGAGGCTATGATTGTGTTGTAATTGAGGGTTACCATGGAATGGAGAAATTACATCAGGAATGTGAGAGATATGGAGGTGTTAATATCTGCCAGTCATCATTCTCTCAATCTCTCATGGTTGGACTCTCTCATGGTTGGACATGGTTCAGTACTCAAACACATTGGATGGAATATTGAATGTCCACATAATATCATTTAAAGCTGCTGTTTGCAGTATTAAGTCACTCTAGATTGCATATACTGTTGTTTAAATTTTAGCCAAGAACTATACTCTATGAAATACACAAATACATATGCAATTGCTCTGTCAGTGAAGTGTCCCGGTGTACAAAACAAACCTAAGAAAGAGGATGACAGAGTGACCTTTAAATGTATGTAAACAGTAAAGAAATAAAGCAAAACAATAAAGCAAACAGCTTACATTGATGTCTGCAATAGCACCACTTGCGGCAATATTGAGAACAAACACATAATAAACATAAACAAACACACACAGAAACAATAAACACATACAAATCATTATTATCGCCTGTGTGATTTAGTTATTGAGCGCACCAGAGATTGGCTCTGTTTGAGCTCCACCCTTATTTGTTTTTCTGTGTGCTTAACTCAAAGCAATACCTTGCAAAGTTTGTAAGATAATATCTTGTCTCTGTGTCTTTGCTGCTCTGCTCCTGGGTTCACAAATTCACATCCTGCTTAGTAGTTTAGTAGATAATTAAGTCCCTCACTATGGCAACATACGTTTGATTGCCCAGGTGAGAATGAAATTTACACAAACTCTGCTTTCTTGAACAAACCAAACAAAGACTTTTATCTACAATTTTTGTATCACTTTTAAACCAATTATATAACTTATTTAAACATTTCCATCATTTAAACATTCTGATAAACCCCTACTACAGAATTTTATTTCTATTTGTGCAAAATGTCTTACATACTGACATGCAAATCAATCAGACATCATAGTAGCTGTTTTGTGAGGCTATACAAGAACTCCATGAATAAAGACGCGGTCACACTAGAGTTTCAGCATGCAAAAATTCTACGGAGCATCAAACATGCTTGCACTGTTATTGATGTTTTGTTATCTTAAAGCTGAATTGTACAAAATGGGATTGTGAAATACTGCTGTTATCCATCTGAAAAGGCCATGCTGTGACATATCGTCTTGGTTACATATGTAACCCCCGTTCCCTGAAGGAGGGAATGGAGACGTTACGTCAACTGACTGATGTATGGGGGGTCTTGCTTGAGAGCCCTATCACCGGGCATCGGCCCGAGAGGAAACAGCCAATGAGCATTGGGCAAGAGAGCAGCGCGCTGGGTCACGCCCACCTGGAAGCGGGTGTATAAAGCGGGCCGGCGCTTGCTTTCATTTAGGTTCTTGCTGAGGAGCCAAGATGTGTCCCGGTCAATCAGTGGTGAATCAGGCTTGCGGCAGGGGGACTTAACGTCCCTCCTTCAGGGAACGGGGGTTACATATGTAACCAGGATGTTCCCTTTTAGTCAGTCACGTTCGACGTTATGTCAACTAACTGACGTATGGGGTCCCTGTGGAAAACGTCGCAAGCCGACCCACGTCACAGGCTAGGAATGTCAGTACTGGCAGGCGAAAGTGTGCCTCTGTAAAACAGTTCCCCTGCCTCTGTAACTTTCCCAGCGCTCTGCGCGGGCAGCATGTCACAACCCAGTCGGGTGCGGAGCCCGATCACGGAGGGTTTGTGGCGCTCGTTTCTATCCCCCCCAGCAAAAGGCACCTCGGTGCACGGGTCTCCTTCCTCTCACGGGATAGCCATGAAAAACACTGGGGAAAAATGCCCGTTCCAAATGAAAGGCATTGCGGAGACCACACCCCGCTAAAGGAGGTAATGTGTGGTAATAAGGTAAAGAGTAAAGATACGCATGAGGGATCACCAAGGGGGAATCATCGAAATGCAAGTGAAGACACCAAGCCCGGCCTGTGAGCCACAACACACGGGAGGATACAGGCTCTACCCTGAGGTTATAGAACCTCACAAAGGTGTTGGGTGTCGCCTAGCCCGCAGTTCTGCAGATGTCTGCTAAAGAGGCGCCGTGCGCCAACGCCCGGGACAAGGCAACACTCCTAGTCGAGTGAGCCCTCACTCCGGGGGGGCCCGGCCTGCCTTGGGAATGGTAAGCCACCTGAAGGAGCTCCGCGTACCCCTTGGCAGCCTTCGTGATCAAGGGTAGTGAGAGCGGAGGGGAAGTGGCTTCGTGCAGAAAAAGTTGCCTTCCGCGACTTCTGAAACTCTGCGTGCACCTCCGGGAAGAAAGGCACTGGGGCAGGATGGGAATGAGCTTCCCGAGCGGCTCCCAGAAACCAATTATCCAGGGGGAAGGGGGGAGTCCAACGTCATCCTCCGGCTCAGAGGAGAGCAGCCCACTCTCCGATGCAGCGAACGTCATCCTGTCCTCATCCGGAGCACCAAAGTGATAACGGGCCCCACGGGGGGAGCGGCACTACCACCTGGCCGCTCAGATCTCTACGCAGTAGAGGACCGTGAGGACCGCAGGGACTGGCCCGACCGAACGTGACTGACTGAAAGGGAACAATCTTGTACTGGTCACACATCTTCATGTAATGTAAATTCACCAAATTAAAATTCTCAAATGGATGACAGTTTAGAAAAATGTTATCTGCTTGTCTTCTATACTCAGTTAAATGTGCTTGTAATTTTCAGTATTTCAAACTTGGTTTAGATTAGTTCTTCTCAACTGTGCCCTTCTCATCTGTGTGCTTCTCAACTGTGCCCTTCTCAACTGTGCCCTTCTCAACTGTGCCACTCTCAACTCTGTCCTTCTCAACTTTGCCACCCACCACTACATATTGCACATCCAACATATCTGATTCAGCTCACCAGCTCATAGAGCCTGCAAGCACTGTACGGTTTTGCCCACAATTTTGGCCAAGACAAATTTAAAAGATTCTTGTGATCCTAGGCCAAAATCTGTTGTCTTTGATCGCTAGTTTGATATGTTTACCTACAACCAATTAATGTTCACTGCAATCAGATTTTTGCTTTGGTAAAATTCTGGCAGTGTCAGAAAAGACACAGTCCTGCAGTGTGGCTTCTCCTACAATGAAATCAAATAAAGAATCAATAGGAGCATGAATTAAAGCTAGAGATTGTTTTTGTTTGCAAGCCAACATTTCAATTCTGCATGTGAATGTAGATTACGCCACTGAATATGCCCTGGATTGATAGCATAAAACTATCAATAATATCTTGGTAATCTTTTTTTATCTTAGTAATTTTGGGTTTTAAACTGAGTCCAGTTGCACAAATGCTTGTTTTCGAGCAAAGGTTTTGTATGTATTATAATAGTGTCACGGGTGAGGAATCACACAACAAGGTAAGCTGTGAACAAGAACCCCGGAGGGCGTGTTTATTACGTAAAGTGATGTGAGGTGCCGGTGCGTTGCAGCCTGTGCGGCTGGTGCGGCTGGTGAGGCTGGCGAGGCCGGTGCGTGGCAGCCGGTGTGGATTTGTGTCCCTTTCGGCCCGGTGTCGTGAGGGGGGGTGTCTGTTGCACTCGTCCTCGCGAGGTTCGGTCACTCGCTGCTCTCTGCATAAATGGGAAACTGAAACAACCATTAATTCCAGCGCTAGTCTTTCCAGCATCAGTTCTCGCGAGGGCGAGAGCTCGCGGCGTTATACGGCCGCTTGGTGATGCGGTCCAGCTGTGGCTGAGGTGTCAATAATGAGCTGGGACAGGTGCGGCGCCTCGTTTGCCAGGGCGACGCTGATCAGCCCGGAGAGACTCATCACAATAGCTATTTTAATATAACTATATTACTATGGCGAATTTTTAAAGAAAGGTTGAACTTTGTTTTACGAGCAAGGGTATATTTTCATAAATGTCAGGTTGCCATTTAAGTTGTCAAGTTTGTACTCTGACAACTTATACAGTTCACAACAATACAGTTCAGTGAATTGTATTCTTTTCCTGAGCAATAATGAAATAATGTGCCTTACACCTGTTCGGCGTCGTTCTGGGTCCATCAGATCCTTCAGAGGCGCACCCAGCTTGGTGAGTTTCACMGAGTCCTCCATCTTTGTTGAAAAATTCAGCTCCGCTCACTGATCACGTCACTACTAGAGCGAGCTCCTGATTGGTTACCGCGGCGCGGAATTTCGCCAAAGTTCAGATTTTTCAACTCACGCGAATCGCGCTGCGAGCGCTTGAAACGCTCAATGCGCGCAGCGCGATTCACGCCACCTCATTCGCGCGTTCCGCGCCGCAGGATGGCTATTCGCGTCTTTGCATTGACTTAACATGTAAATCACTCGCGCTTGCCGCTTCATTCGCATCCGGTGTGAACGCACCTTGAGAGTTCGTACACGAATATCAGTCCAATAAGGCAACCTTGACAAAAGGGGCAAATCCAAGAGACGTAAACGATAATCCACAGGCAGAGTTATACACAGGTAAGCAGTCAGAATAGTAATCAGAAAATGCTTGGTAAGGCAGGTTAAACTGGCAATACTTCGCGAGGAGTATATGCACGTGTAGCTTATAAGGCTATCAAACAGRAAGTGGTCAGAGGGGAAGCAGAGGAAGCCGAGTGCAGTCAGTACTCAGGTGAGGGCTCCCTCTGCTGGCGTGGCGTTACACCTGAGAAATATTTACTGTAATAGAAAGTGTGACAACAAACCCTGGTCTCTCCTATAAATTCACTTATCCACAATGTGAACAAATCACATGTAAAACAAAATTTGTTGTCCCAACGCTGTATGTTATATTCTCTTTAATCATAAATAAATGCCCTTTTCATGGCCTTCAAACTTCAAAGACTTTTACATTCTATACATTCAGATTTGCTATATAAATATATAAAACAGCATTTGAGAGTTATTCATTCCTTTGATGTACTGAATCCCACACTTTGTCTGAGAGGCCCTTGCGGATTGCACATCTGAGAACTGTGAGTGCTCGCATTCCGTGTGCCCAACAGTGCTTTCCCTTACAGACTCACATCAGTTTATTCATCCTTATATCTGCCAGAACCCGAGACCACCCTATCTATTCCCCCACAGCAGACCACGCATGTCAACTTCATATTTGCATCATAAATAGATTCTGACAGCACAAGATGACTCCTTATTAGTATTCAGTTGTGTGTGGTCCCTGTGGAAAGCTTGGCAAGTTAAACATGACAGTCATATGTGGTTATAAATGATATGTGGGAATGCCATTGATGTTGTTAAGAGGTCTATGAAAGATTTCAGGAACTACATCTTTGTTGGGAAAGCAAGTCGCTAATATTTAATTAAAGGTTACGGTGTGAGAATCTGTGCAGGAAGCTAATAGGCAACCTCTTAAGTGAGGGTACAATTGGTGATACAATCTCATGGGTGATTTGTAGAATAATTCTTTTGGAAAAACTGAATTTTTCCAAATATATTGTAGAGATTTTAGTTGTTTTCATGGATCAATGTGAATAGGGATAAAAACTTTTCCATTTTAACATATCCTTGTCATGTAAACGTACCCTGAGGTGGACAGGATAAGTGTGCTTTAAACATTTGCTAATTTGCCATTATGCATGTTTCCAGCTCAATTTTTTCAGCCAACAGGAAAGTAACTGAAATATTTCCTGTGTTAATTACATATCATAGGCTTTAACATTTGTTTTTTGCTTCGTAATGAATACCAGTGCCAACTTCACTTTGGTATTCAAGTCTCCTCTGCCCTTGTTACTTTTAAACTCACATTTACTGTCAGGACTGGTTTGAGTTGTGCTCTATCACAGGACTTAGACATGATGCAGCTGTAAGAACTAGACAAAATAATGTAGCAGAGGGCCTCTGTGACCCTCCTCATTACACCATCCTGAGAAAGGAGAGGTGTGTTCGGCAGACAAATGCTTAAACATTAACTAGGGATTGAATGCATCTATAAGTATCTCATAGCTGCATCCTGTAATTTGAAACACTGCCTTCTGTGGTCACTTTGTGTGCACCAAAAATGAAAATGAAACTATGCCCCTTTTGCTTCACTGAACCGAAATATCACTTATTCAGAAAGCTGAGGTCAAGCTTTGTGCTGCCACGCCAGAAATTTTCTCTTTTCTCTCTGAGACTTTTTATTTCTCGCACACATTTATTTGATGTTTTTAAAGAACTTACCTCATCAGCGTCTGACATGGCTTAATAGGGAATATTTGTTTATTTGAGGATTAAAATACTAGATCCCGTGAATACCAATGAACATCAGTTTCACTAAATGCATTCACAATATGATCAGTATTTGCAAGATATGCCCAAATATGGCCAGTAAAACAAAATAACAAACCAGCCTCAGTTTATGCCACAAATGTAAAACACATGCAAATAAGTGGGGTTTTTTACCACATATCAAAATATTAAAAAGTTCTACAACAGCAATAATAAATTCACACAGTAAAAGCTACTAATAAATTCAACTTTAGTTATTTTTATTATTATTATAAGCAAAACAATCTGTATTTTAGAAACTATATGTGAACAATATCTGGATGGTGTTCTGCACCCACTGAGATCCTGAACCTGTGGACATTGTCCCATAAAGCCACACAAGGGGCCATCAGATACAGAAAGCTGAAGCTGCAGAGTAAGTTGCACAGCTCTTTAAGTGTATTTAGGTATTAAAATGTTTCCTTCTGGTGATAGAGTAGACGTGTTTAGCTAGAGCTTTCTTATGATAAATAGAGATTTATTGAATAAAGCACTTCTTATTAGGCCATACTTGTGTAAAAGTGATTTCCCTTGGATAACAAATTGTACTCTTATAATGTCATCAAAGATGTCTCCTAAAAAACCCATGGGTGCTAAAAGCGGACGTAACCCCAGACACGTAAGTTATTCTTGCGACCATAAATTATATGAATCAGAAAATGGTAGAAAGATTCAACACATAAGAAGTTTCCCCTCATGCCAATCAAACCACTCTGGTAGAATATGGTGTATGTATTTCTACAGAGAGAAAACAGAAGCTGCAAAAATGATGCTAAACTAATGGCAGTGACTGTAAGAGGCTAACCAGGCTGTACAAGCATGTACCACATGCCAAAAAAATAAAAGTAGTGGGCCTGCCAGAGAAAGCTGAGGGTAGCCGTCCTGTTGATTCGAGACCTGCTGGGGCCAGAACACTTTTACACTTCCAGAGAAGTTGACAACTGGCACAACTATGAAAAGTGGATTCATATCTTCCTGGACTTACTGGCTGAGATAATGAGATGGTGTCAGCATTTTAAAGATGCGAGAAACAACTCAGAGTGGCTGGCCTGTAATGTATGTACTGTATGTATTGCTTTTGCTCACCAAAGAGTTACTCAAGGTGCTGACACATGTACATTCAACATCATGGAGGAACCTCGGTTGTTCACAGACAATTTGACACCTCAAGAGAATTACACAAAGCTCGGTATGGTATGGACCCAGCTCGGATGAGTGTAGGCTTGGCAATACATTTCTTTGAGTTTCTACACTCTAATCCTAGGTCCAAATCAATGAAGGTAATACAGTTGTTTGGTGGACCCATAGCTGGACTATGAACACATATATGACAGGACACTTTCAATTTGGTTTGACTTCTAGTTATTAGTTGGACTTAAACAGTAAGTTTATATTATAAGTTTGATTTTATGTCTAAAGAAAGCATGGTTATATTGTTATTACTAAAAAGTGTTACCAGAACAATGCTCCTTCTTCAATTACCTTTGATTTTAACTTATCTAAGCAATATGCAGCATGGAGATTGTCCTCTGTTTTCAATGATGAGGGCTTTTGTAATTACACGTCAGAAAAAATTACAGAATATTTGTGACTGATGACATGTCTGAAGTGTCTGACTACTCTATGGGAAACTTCTAGGGTGGTTATGAGAGGCCATAATGTCTCCTTTGTGGCTCCTTAAATCATCTGATTTACCCCTTGGCTGACAATTGTGATGGGTTTAGCCTCAAATACATCTCTCCCTGCTCTTTTTATATAATATAAAAATATCTCTCAAAATATCTGGCTCCAAATTAGAAAATTTTGTGAGCTTCCGAATACATCAGTACATGCTCCAATCTGACATAATCATATCTTCCCCGTTTTTGATTTACACAGCATTCAGAGAGTGAGACCAGAAAGGAATAATTACTATAAAAGACCTTTACATCAACAGATAATTCACATATGGAAGCAAAGAATTGAATTTCGCCTTTAATTTGTCTTCACACAGGGTCTTTTTACAGAAATTAGCTAAACCACCTGCTAAAATAACACTGTTTAATTAATTCTAGGCTCCAATTTATCAAATTTAAAGTCATACGCAGACTACATTATTTCAAAGCCAGACTTCACAAAATTTTTCCTGAGCTCTTGCCTATGTGTGACAGGTGTAAGACTTTCCAAGACACACTTGATCATCACTTTTGGATCTGCCCAAAACGTCAAACCTTTTGGTGTCTTTTATTTCAGTGGTATTCCTTGGTTCTGAATGTAACTTTAAACCCTATCCCTGAAATAGCTTTACTTGGTTACTCTAAAATGCTCGAAGATATGGACCATAATGCCAACATATTTCTTTTATATGGTATGGTAATCACTAAGAGATGCATTTTAAATTTGTGGAAATCAGATGTAGTCCTCACATTTAAAGAATGGTTAAAGGAGTTGTTGAGTACTCTTCACATGAAAAACTTAGATATAAAATATCTGGCAACCCTCAGAGGTTTTCAGTATATGGAGTTAAGTGCTGCGCCACAACCACCAATAGACCTGTCACCTTAGACTTGTGCATGTTTACTTAATTCTTTATCCAGCAGTGATATTACCCATTTATTTATTTATAATTTAGTTGGATTTTATTATTTAATTGGGTAGGTTTGAGTCACTGTCAATTTTGACTGTTTCTCCAATTATGTTTGGTTATGCAATTGTGTTGTACATACTGTGTTGTCTTCCTTTTTTACAGTACTGTACTGTCACCTTTTAGTACATGTCTTGTTTGTATGTTCACCATGTTTTAAAATGATAAATGACCACAATAAAGATTAAAAAAATCTTCCTGCTTAAATTGTTTCTGTTAAACAACACCTAAGTAAAAAGTTTTCATGGTTGTTGTTGGCAAAGTCAAACGAACATGGACAAAGCACAAAGCATGCATGGTAAATTTAGTATGGTATATTTATACTTGCACTTATTTACATGCTAAACAGTAAGGCATCTATTAGACATCTTGGCTATGCATTAATAATTTTTGGTTGTTTCTGCGTGTATGTTTGTTTCTTCATGTTGTATGAATACATATAGTTCCAGCTGTACAGCTACACCCTCCACCTCACTGGTTATAAATCCTATTTGAATCGCCTCAAGGTTATGTCTTCGCTCTCATTAAGCTTCTGTTTGTATGTCTGCAGCAATCTCCACCTCCAGGTAACTGCAGTGAGTGTGGCCAGCACAACTGTTACCTGGGGTGGAACATCTCTGTGATCACTGGTGCGCGGGAATGTTATGATCATTAGGCAGGTGGTCTCCAAACCCTATTTGTATGTGTGGAGTGTCTCTCCTTTGGTGACTGCAGTCAGTGTGGTGAGTCCCACTGCTACCTGCGGTGAGATAACTCTGAGCGCAGGTGACCATAAAAAACTTAAACTAAGGAGTTAGGTGTAATAGTTCATGGGGAAAATGAAAAAATCTGCTTGGTGGTATTTGTGGGCTTACAGTGGTCCAGCCAGTAATATTTGACATTAATTGTGGACTAATTTGCCCTTATGTTTTGTATAGTATATAGTGTATATTGTGTGTTTGTCAGTCGTACTGCATACATGCAGTTCAGATACAATGCTCAATAAGAATGTGCATGTGCATGTCACATGTCAATTTATTACAGATAAAAATAAATATTAGGTAACTTTGGGGATGAGGTGGCACTTTTACCCAACTCCAGTATATTTTGAGGGAAAGTAGAGTGAAAGTAGAACGGGATCAGAGTTGTGTGGTCTTGTGGTTGCATGTCAGCAAGAATTCACTGTGTAATTGTGAAAGTGTTAACAGTGTAAACAAAGAATTAGTAGTCAAAATGAATAAGTAAAACTGTAAAATATCAGAAAGACTTTGATGTATGATGAACAAAAGTGTGTTATATAAAAGACATTAATATAAGCAATCATGGGAGAAATGAAGCTGCTCAAAATGGCAGCTGTAGGCTCACCTTACAGTGTACATAGCCAATAATCTTTTTATAAAGACATCATAGTGCTCAATATTACTGTGAAAGGAAATAAAGTCCATCAAGCTGAAATCATCAACACTCAATCAGTCAACACTCCACGACTTAACACACATTTCCATAAAAATCCACAACCTTGCAGAGGACGTTTAATTGTCTTCCATAAATTCATTTTACAACTGGCTTTTATTTCACCATTATGACCATATGAGTGTAAGAGATTAGCAAATTGGAGAAAATATTATTTATAAAAGTGGATACAATTAGAAGTAGATGAGAATAGATAAAGTCAAGCAGTGATCAATATTCTTGAAAAACTGCTCCCTGTCTGTGACACCTCTTACAGGTAGGGTAGGCAATTTCAGAGAGGTTAGTAATAGCAAGCTAGCTTTTAAAGCATAAGATCAGACCCTCCCTTCAGAGTGCTTTCCAAAGGCATGCATCACCTACCCTGCGTTTGTTACAGAAGAGGCTCCCGTACTGCCTTCTCCGCACCACCAGAGGGAACCATCGCCAGAATATTAAACAGTTCTCATTCGGACTTTATCTCCCACCATGCCTCATACCTGGGACTGACCACACCATTGCCACACACCTGCACCTCATTACAATCACCCTATTTAAGGCACATTCATACACACACACTTTGCGAAGTCTTGATTTGCCCCGGCTGTCATTACTGAGCAGTTTTCCCTGTATTCTTGCCTGACCTGTTGTTGCTGATTGGATTGTTTATCGGATTTGATTGTTTGCTGCCTGTCTTGACCCTTGGATTGTTTATTTGACTGTGTTTGTTTGCTGCCTGCCTCGACCATTGCCTGTGCCCCGTTTTTGCTTTTGCCTCGTCTCGAACCTGCCTGTTTTACCATTCTTAATAAAATCTGCAAATGGATTCCTGTGATTCTGACTCTCCGTTACAGAAGACTTCGCCTAACAACCATCCAGCAGCAGTCATGCAGCTATCACACCCTGCCACATGGTCGAGGACTCAACCACTACGGAACCCATGCAATGGGGATTCACTCGCCCCACCCCAGAAGAACATGAGCGCCGCTTACAAGACCATATGTGCCTCTACTGTGGGCAGGCCAGCCATATGAAATCAACCTGCCCGGTCCAAACAGCATCTAATTACCCTCTGGTGAGTGCCAATACTCACCAATACTGTTCACCTCACATTTACAGTATTTCATTGCCGGTCGAGATAACCACTAGCAAAATCATATCCACTACAGCCCTAATAGACTCTGGAGCAGCCAGCAACTTTGTTTCATATAAATTTGCCCGGCAACACAACTTAACATTAGCTCCCTGTAATTCCCCCCTGGCAGTGGAGGTGGTGATGGCCGGCCAGTCGGAGAGGGTAGAATTCTGCATATAACCGAAGAGGTCAAACTACAAATAGGAGCTCTGCATTCTGAGAATATCAGATTTTACATTATTCACCCACCCAATTATGCAATCATCCTAGGATTACCCTGGCTTCGCACACACAATCCTCTTATCTCCTGGAGGGATGAACAGATCGCTCAATGGGGCACTACCTGTTACGATCAATGTTTGGCGCGGATCACTCACCTGGCTAGTCACTCTTTCCCCCAAGCCGAAATCAGCTCATGTGAATCCACCTTGCTACCTGAATATGAGGACTTAGCTGGGGCCTTTAGCAAGAACAAAGCATCACAGCTCCCTGCCCATCGCATCATCGACTGCACGATCTATCTAATGCCTGGCACTACACCCCCTAAGGGGAGAATCTTCCCACTGTCACAACCCGAATTTGAAGCCATGAAAGCCTACATAAAAGAGGAATTGGCTAAAGGATTTATTAGACCCTCTAACTCCCCAGCCTCTGCTGGTTTTTTCTTTGTTAAAAAGAAGGACAGCTGTCTGCGGCCATGCATTGACTATCGTGCGGCCATGCACTAGTAGCCACTACGAATATCTAGTAATGCCCATCGGCCTAGCCAACAGTCCATCAGTCTTCCAATCATTCATGAATGATAACTTCCCGGACATGCTCGACAAATGGGTTATTGTCTATATCAATAACATTTTTATTGATTCTAAATCCCTTAAAAAACACATCTCTCATGTCAGATCTGTACTGAAACACCTCATCCAATAACAGCTCTACGCCAAGGAGGAGAAATTCGAATTTCAGGTGAGAGCAGGTCCTAGAATGGCCCCAACCATGGACTGTTAAGGAATTACAATGCTTCCTGGGGTTCGCCAACTTCTATATGCGGTTCATCAGGAATTTTAGTTCAATCGCCGCTCCCTAAACCGCCCTGACTAAACGCTAAGCCATCAAGATAACCTGGTCTCCCAAACCCTCCAAGCTTTCGACAAATTAAGAACTTGATTTACTTCCGCACCCATTCTTCGACATCCAGACCCAGATCTCCCATTTATCAACAAGGTCGGCGCTTCTAATACCAGGGTAGGTGCCATACTGTCTCAACATCATGATTCACCAGCTAAGATTTACCCGTGTGCCTTTTTTTCCTGTAAGGTAACTACTGCTGAACGTAATTACGATGTACGCAACCGCGAGCTTCTGGCAATCATACTAGCACTGGAAGAATGGCACCACTGGCTGGAAGGATCTACGTATTGATTGATGTATTGATTGTGGACAACAGCTGTGTTGGACGTTCTGGCAGTTCTACATGTAAATGTAATCTCAGAGGTGATAAAACAGATGAGGATAGTTTTAGTAATAAAATATTACAGGAGTTTTATTTGGCTTGTCTGGGTTAGATGACAATTCAGTATATTCTCTGCTGTAAAGGTTTTCAGCACATTAATTTACAGAAAGTTATATTCTCTCTTTAATACCCTTAAAGGAATTCAAGAACCACATAGTTGGAATCACTGGAAACAGTTTAAAAAGAACAAAACAGACTGATAAATGATAGTTGTTGTTTTTTTAACTGCTAAAGTGGTTGAATTCAAGCGAATCATTTTAAATCATGGGAATAGTTTGTCTAAAATTAAAAATCATCATGAATTGCACACATGCTGTGTGCTTTTTTCCTGTGGATCACAAATGGATGGTTTGTAAATATTTGTTTACACTGCCATTAGCCATACATTTCATAGTAATCAAAAAAATAAATTTTAAAAATTTTGAATAGTCCATACATCCTCATTCTAAACACACATGAAGTTTGATCATTTCTGTAATCTGTAAGTTGATGATTTCTGTAAAGAAGAAGATTATTACTAAGCAACAGTATCAATTGAATGTCCATTTTGTGCTGCAGTGTGTTCCTCACACAAAGGAAGTACTGTACACTGAAGCTTCAAAAAACTTAAAACAGACAAGATGTATGAACTACTGTTATAAACAGCCATTGTGTGTGGAGTTTTTGTGTTCTATAGAAGAAAAGTCATAATGACTAAAGTAAATGACAGAAATTTCATTTTTGGGTGGCCCATCATTTTACTGTAACTTTTTTAAGAATTGGCTATAAGTGATTTGTCAGCT
This sequence comes from Botia almorhae, assembly GCA_036877575.1. Classification (NCBI taxonomy): domain Eukaryota; kingdom Metazoa; phylum Chordata; class Actinopteri; order Cypriniformes; family Botiidae; genus Botia; species Botia almorhae. The sequence goes on from JAZGTJ010005000.1 coordinate 18,594, forward strand.
AACACATTGTGGTTGGCTCATGCATTTGTAATTTGTAGACAACATCTTTCAATTATCAACAAAGCATGCATCAAACATGCTGCAGCACTTATTGAGAGTGCAGATTAGCAGAATTTACTTGACTAAAGTTAGTCTTTGTAAAAGGAGGTGGAAATTTTAAGCTGTATTCTATTATTTAAGCATACTAAATGATTTTGAAAGGATGCAGAAATTGTCTAAAGATTAGCTTGATCTTCCTTGTGACATTCTTTCGGACACAAAGTCTTAGGGATGAGTACAGGAAGATTGCACAGACATACGCCGATCGCAGATTCAGTTCTATCCCAACAACACCAACTCCTGCATTTATATTAATATCACTTCACTGTACAGTCTGCTGAAAAACTGAGTTATGACTACCTTACAATATAAATCCAATAATTACAACAAAACCTAAACTATAATTCAAATAGTGCTACTAATACAAAAACAATAATAGCATCAAAACTAGTCAAAAATATTGACATGCTTTGCTGTTATGTGTTCCTCAATATATATGTAAAAAAAATTAATCCTTTCTGTTTTGGCCCTTCAACCTGACACATTTTTGTTTTGAGCTTTTTGAAAACATTCCCTGTAGTGGATACGTTTGAAAACACTGTTTTGGTGTTGTGTGGAGATATTTGAAATCAATGTTCTATTTGACATTCGCCGATGTTTAGCGAATTGCAATGATGTAATTGTTTCCATTGTGTTAAAAACAGTGCACATGTTTAGTTTAAGGATAGACTTATAATGCTGCCTGTTTTGTATGGTTTTAAAGCAATTACTTTGTATATGTTATTGCTGTGACCAGGTCTTGTCACTTCTGACCATATTAAACATACAATAGTTTAAAAAAAATGTTGCTAATGTGCTAGTTAGTAGTAAACCGGAAAAGGTTGGATTAAATTTTGAAGAGAACAAGTTGCTGCTAAACAAAGTATGTGAGTAAAATTTATAAAAATTCAATGTTAGGAAAACCTAAAACATGAACAATCATACACAATTAAAATAAATAAATTTGCTCGGAATATCAGTGTTGGACAACAGCAATATTTCATGCAGCCCCACAGATAGTATTTGAATGTCTCATATGCTTCTAACAGCATTAAAAAGCTTTTATATTGCACATTAGCAGGTGTGCTGAAAGCATTTTCCTAAATTTCAGTTATTGAAAGTCACTTAACCCAGGCAGAACGCTGCAGGTCATGGAAATACACATCCATCCTGGTCAGCTGAAACTCAGACTGATGTAGCGGAAGTAGTATGACATGAGAGGGTGAGTACACCGCATCTCACTAACAGAGAGGAAAAGCTACAAGATCGCTCTTATTTTATGAGGTATCTCCACATTTATCAGAAGTGACAAGTGAAATGATGATTTGTTTGGCAGAGCTGTACTACACCTGATGCCATGAATCTTTGTTGTTTTCCCCCACACACTATTTTCAGAATACAGCAGGTTTCTTATAGATGCCTGAAGCTTTACTGAATTATTCTATATGATATCTGTCCACAAACCACATTCGTGTCAACAACCACCAGTATACTCACAAATTACAGAATGTTTGCAGATGTGAGAAAAAATAATCAGTGTATTATTAATTATGAAGCAGGCCTGTGATGTCATTATTATATTATATTGTTATTTTATATTATATTGCTAAAATATTGTCACACAGTATAACACACAATAGTGTTTTAGCATTTAATATACTGCTATAAATTCTTTTTGTTGCCTTTCCTCAATTACAAATACTTTTTTGTCCCAGGGGCTGATTTTTAAAACAAAAAATATTTTAATAGCTCTAAAATATTTGAGCTTATATTTTTGGGTTTTATGTATTAAGGTCACATTCAAACTGTCTTTTTGTTTTTGCTACTAACATGCATTTTTATAACCATTATATTTATTTATTTTGTTCCAGACTTTTGAATCTTAAAAATGACAATTCAACATAAAATTAAACTATAAAGTAAATAGTAAAATAAATCATTTCAGTGTTTAATGTATAAATTAAATCAACCTAAATTAAATCAATTACAACCCTCAGATGTGGTATCATATTTGATATTTGAAGAAAGTGTGAACTTATTTAGCTTATTTAACAGCTTCATTAGGCATGAGTGACATAAAATATAAGATGTGATGTGTGAAGGAAACAAATATTTAATCAGGATATTTCATTGCATTGATTTGCATATTGCATATACATTATTATAAGTGCATTGTTTCTAATCAAGTAATGGTTTGTCCAATTATGCAAAAAGTGACAAAATGTACAGTGTTTGTGTACAGTTTATGTACAGTGTTTTGCAAAAGAATTTATACCCCTTGAACTTTATCACATTTTGTCACCTTACAACCACAAACTTAAATGTATTTTATTGAGATTTTATGCGATAGACCAACACAGAGTAGCACATCATTGTAAAGTGGAACTAAAATTATATACGGTTTTTAAATTTTTAAGCAAATAAAAATCTAAAAAGTGTGCCATGCATTTGCATTCAGCCCCCCTGTACTCTGATAAAATCCAGTGCAATCAATTTTCTTCAGAAGTCACCTAATTAGTTAATAGAGTCCACCTGTGTGTAATTGAATCTCAGTATAACTACACCTATTCTGTGAAGGCCTAAGTGGTTTGTTAGAGAACACTAGTGAACAAACATCATGAAGACCAAGACACTCACCAGACAGGTCAGGTATAAAGTTGTGAAGTTTAAAGCAGGGTTAGGTTATAAAAAAATATCCCAAGCTTTGAAAATCTCAAGGAGCACTGTTCAATCCATCATCCAAAAATGGAACAAGTATGCCACAACTGCAAAACTACCAAGACATGGCCGTCCACCTAAACTGACAGACCGAGCAAGGAGAGCACTGGTCAGAGAAGCAGCCAAGAGGCCCATGGTCACAGCTGCAGAAATCCACAGCTCAGGTGGGAGAATCTGTCCACGGGACAACTATAAATCATGTAAATATGGCCTTTATGGAGGAGTGCCAAGAAGAAAGCCATTGTTGAAAGAAAGACATAAGAAGTCCCATTTGCAGTTTGCCACAAGCCATGTAAGGGACACAGAAAACACATAGAAGAAGGTGCTCTGGTCAGATGCAGTGGTGGAGGTAACGAATTACAACTACTCACGTTACTGTAATTAAGTACATTTTTAGGGTATTTGTACTTTCATGAGTATAATTTTAAGTCTGTAATTTTACTTGTACTTGAGTACAAATTAAGCTAAGTAATTTACTTCGTTATTTTTAAAATCACAATTCGTTACGGAGTACTGAATTGAATATTTCAACCACTGACCGGCATTTTGGTAGCCAATAAAAATATCTTATCTTAACGGACCAATGAAAAGCCTAGTACGTTATTTGAACCGAAAAACAAGTTCCGGCTACTGCAGATTTACGTGAACTGACCGTCATCGTACAGTAAGAAGACTTATAACTCTATTTGTGTAATATTTTATTTATTTATTAATATGTTTAGGCACTAGGCAGTGTTGTTCTGTGGTTTCTGCTGGTTCGGTTCGCGCGATTAGGTTAATAGGAAAGTTTCGTCATAATTTGCAAGTGATCTTAATCCCCTCAAGTCGGCAAAGGCGTTGGCACATTTTGCGGAATTTTTTTTCTAATTAAATCGTCTTTTGATCGTACAGATACGAGAAAGGCATCATTTGAAACTGTAAAGGGTCTATTTTTATTTGTGTATATTTCTGTAGTCTTTATACTTACAATAGCAAAGCATTGTTTTTGTAAAATTATTGTGGCGCACTATTGATAAGATAATCTTCACTAGAACATGTAAATCCATCATCATTGTAATACAGACTGTATTAATTAATTAATTACTAATTTGTTTATTTGTTCTTATTTCATTGCTTACTGTGTACTTTTTTAATATCTTAAATATATTTTTTATGTATATTAGTAAGGCATACTGTTTTTCCTTATTTAAAAAGTTTCAAACGTGTTTATAGTATCTTTAAATGTGTTTTGTAAAATGTGTTTTATTGTCTGGATCTTTTCTGATTCAGCAATTATGGATAATTCAATAAATACCACCAGCTAAAAAGTCATTAGTACTCTGAGTACTTTTTATGAACAGTAATTTGTACTGTAACTTAAGTACTTTTTAACACCAGTACTTTTACTTGTAATTGAGTATAATTTCAGCAAAGTAACAGTACTTGTAATTGAGTATACATTTTCAGTACTCTTTTCTCCACTGGTCAGATGAGACCAAAGTTGAACTTTTTGGCCTTAACACAAAGCGTTATGTGTGGCAGAAAAGTAACACTGCTCATCACCCTGAACACCACATCCCCACTGTGAAACATGGTGGTGGAAGCATCATGCTGTGGGGATGCTTTTCTTCAGCAGGGACAGGGAAGCTGGTCAGAGTTGATGGGAAGATGGATGGAGCTAAATAAAGGGCAATCCTGGAAGAAAACCTGTTGGAGGCTGCAAAAGACTTGAGACTGGGAAGGAGATTCACCTTCCAGTAAGACAATGACCCTAAACATACAGCCAGAGCTACAATGGAATGGTTTGGATCAAAGAATGTTCATGTATTAAAATGGCCCAGTCGAAGTCCAGATCTACATTCCATTGAGCATCTGTGGCAAGACTTAAAAATGGCTGTTCACAGACGCTCCCCATAAAATCTGGATGAGCTTGAGCTATTTTGCAGAAAAACAAAATGGGCAAAAATATCAGTCTCTAGATGTGCAGAGGTGGTGGAGACATACCCTAAAGACTTGCAGCTGTAATTGCAGTGAAAGGTGGCTCTACAAAGTATTGACACAGGGGGGCTGAATACAAATGCACACCACACTTTTCAGATTTTTTTTAATTTAATTTGAAAACCATGTTTCATTTTCGTTCCACTTCACAATTATGTGCTATACACATAATTGTGTCGGTCTGTTACAAAAAATCTCAATAAAATACATTTAAGTTTTCTGGTTGTAATGTGACAAAATGTGGAAAAGTTCAAGGGGTATGAATACTTTTGCAAGGCACTGTATATAGAGCAATTAAATGCTAGCTATGAAAGTACCATTAGCAGGACAAAGAGTCTGCCTATTCATTTCAAAAATGTTTACAATTGTCAAAATGACAATGCAATTAAAAAAATGTTTTACACAAGACAATAACAGAATACTCCTGTGATGCACGTACAGCATACACTATTGGATGTTGTTAGCAAACAAAATAAACTAGTGAAACCGTAAAAAAGGGTTTTAGCAGTTTGTTTATTAAAAGTCCACAGAGCCAAATGTGCATATTAATAAAAAGCACCCTAAAAAGTTTGATATTTCTACAGATTCAACACTCACTCAGCCTGTGGCCAAGAAGCATACATTTTTGAAAAGAAAGGTTTTGACTGGCCTCATGAATTGTGCCTCAGGATGAACTACCTACGGATGTATTTAAAAAAGAATTATTATAAGAAATGAGTCAAAGGCTGAACATTGTCTTACAAAGAATTGCCTTATTGCTGCTGTTGTCTGCTGCATAGAGCCTGCCCAGATCACATCATTAAAAAACAAAACTTTTAGCTATTACTATTTCTTCATCTTGGCCAAGCACTTTTTTATCAGAGCGAAAGGCTATCTGGTGTAGATTTACAAAACAATCACCCACAAATTCAATACAACTCTGAGTGATTCCATAGGATGTCTGATTTTTTAATTACAAATGGGGCAGCTCAATTTCTCATGCTGTAGAGTGTGAATGACAGAGAAGTATAGCAGAGTGTCAGACTGTATGAAAATAGTACAGGCATGCCAAAATATGATGGAGCATAAATAGAACAGCACATGTAGCTGTCAGCAAAACCACACAAGCAACAATATATGCAGTAAGCTTGCCTTGGGCAAGTTTTAGGAGTATTTTTCTTAAAGCACTATTCTGAAAAATAATTTTGAGATTGAGTTTTTTGTGAAACACAAGATGACAGGAAATTGACATCAAAGAATGTACATGAACAAAAGGATTTATGCGAAAAAGTCTTCCACATTATCAGCCTCACATACCTATTATTGTTCTTGAACTTGGCAATGCACATGAAACAAAAACTGTCCTGAATAAATTCTACTTGTAATAGCATTCTGAAGCTGCATCCTAACTGACATACTAATAGTTCTTCCTATGTAAAGCTCTCATAACTTGACTCACGAGTCATTTTTATGACTCATATGTCCCATATGTCATTTCATGAGTCAATTGTTTGATGTTAGCATAAATGAAGATAACATGATAATCTATACATTTAAATATACACATTTGGTAAAATTGTCCATTGTAAATTAATTAAACTAATTGTTTATTGATACTGAATGAACTGTTTTTTAAGGTTTTTTTTATTTGTCCTCTATCTTGGATAGACTGGGCTCAGAATGCATTGTGGGAATGCCTTCACCGAACATAAACACAATGCTGCCAAGAATTTGACCAGATTTTAGATGGAAACCTAATGACATTGCTTTCCATTTTAAATGAGCATTCTTTTTTAAATTCACAGTGTTACAGTAAACTCCTGTAACATTCATATACAACAGCAGGCAAGACTTTTTTTAAAACAGGTGGTCAAAAATAAATGTGCGCTGTTTAAACTCTAACTAAACCCATCATGCTTCCATCTGTGGTCACAAATCTTCTTGTATAATGTGAGTGTAATGAAGAGTCAGAGGCACTAGGATTCATTTGCAGCATGTTTATTGCTCGTGGTCAGACAGGCAGTGATCGGCAACCGACAAACAAAGCAGAGTAGACATGACAAGGCAAAAACGGCAAACAGGCAATTGGTCAGGGCAGGCAGATAGCATTCACAAAACATACACAGTCCAGGGATCAAGGCAAGCGGCAAACAGGCATAAACAATAAACAGTCAAAAGATAGAAACACAGTACAAACCAGAATAAATAGGAAATGTTCAGAAATGACAGCCGGGACAAATCAAGACTTCACATTGCACAAAGGGATCTACATGATTTAAATAGGACGCGGTAATGAGTCACAGGTGTCAAGGCGGAAGTGATCAGTCCCAGGTATGGCATTATGGGATTTGAAGGTCGGATGTGAATTGACTAGAATTCCGGTGAAGGTTCCCTCTGGTGATGCAGAGGAGGCAGAGCAGAAATAACATACCTGGGGCTAAGTCGAAGATCTCAAGCAGATAATCACACCCATTGACCAGGGGTGTAGGTGGGACCTTGACGTCGATGCTGGTTGGCATGAAAAGCCTGGCGTTGTACTGCGTGAAGTAGATGTGCATGAGCCCGATTGCAAACCTCCTGTAACTTCAGGGAGGTCCGTAGATTTACTGTACCAAGGAAACGCACTTGAAAGGGGTCATTCCTGTGGCTGGTTTAACTAGAGAGTTCAGAGCATATTCCGCCCACATTACCTGTTGCAGTCAGACTGCCGTTGTTGACAGTAGGACCTTAAGAACCAGGTTATTTCTTGGTTTAGTCACTCTGTTTGACCGATTGGGGGTGTTAACCAGAGGTTAGACTCATATTGACACCTAAATGTTTGATAAAAGGTAGACTCTAGATGTAAATTGTGGTCCCAGATCAGAGATAATGTCTTCGGGGAGATCATAAAATCTGAAAACTTAATTGCATAACATCTCGGCAGTTTCTTAAGGAGTTTGGGCAGTGGGATGAGGCGACATGACTTAGAAAAATGGTTGATGATGGTGAGAATGGTGGTATTTCCAAGAGAGTTGGGTAGATCTGTAATAAAGCCTATTGCTATGTGTGACCAAGGGCATTGTGGAATCGGTAATGGTTGTAGGAGACCGGTTGGAAGTTGCTTTGGAGTTTTTGAGGTTTGACAGATGTAGCAGTTCCGAATGAAGCAAATGGTTTCAGTAGAGATTGTGGGCCACCAGTAACGGTTCTTTAATATTTGTATTGATGCGGTTATACCTGGGTGACCTGAGCTGGGGTTTTCATGGACCTAAGGGTTAGGAGACATTTTCGCAGCAACTCGGGGACAAAGTTAGGATCTTCAAAACATTCTGGTGGTGGTGGACTCCATTTATTCAGGTGAATAACTTCGGTGTGAATATCCCATTGAACTGGGGCAACAAGGAGTTTCTCTGGGAGTATGTTCTCTTGTGCTGTTGGATTGGGCGTTTCTTCGGTTTGTCATGAGAGGGCATCATCTTTGGTATTCTTTGGTATTCCGGGGCGATAGGTGACAGTGAAGTTGAATCTTTTAAAAAATAGCGACCATCTTGCCTCCCTGGGACTCAGTTGTTTGGCGGAATGAAGGTACTCCAGATTCTTAAGGTCAGTGAGTACTTTGAAGGGGTGAGTACTCTAACCAGTGATGCCACTCCTCCAGAGCCAAGTTTTGTTCTGCTGAGGAGAGCTTACGTGAAAAAAAAGGACATGGATACAACTTGGGTGGAGAACCATGACGTTGGGATAAAATGGCTCCGGTGTTAGAAGCATCTACCTCAAATTTGAAGGGGTGTTTAGGATCAGGGTGCTGGAGTATAGGGGCTAGTGTAAATCGGGACGCTAGAGAGGTGGATGAGCGGATGAAACCCTTGGCTAATTCCTCCTCTCTATATAATTTATTTGCTTCAGATTCGGATTGAAACAAGGGAAAAATTCTGCCTCTGGGGGAGTATCACCAGGTATTAAATCAATAGCACAATCTACAGAGCGATGGGGAGGAAGGTGTGAGGCTTCAGTTAAATTGAGATACGCAGGAGGTGTATTTGGCTTTGGGGCGTGTGGCTCTCCCAGGACAGATGGAGCTCTGGTTAGGTGGGTTATGTTCTTAGTCATGTGTTGTATTATCCCCATTCCGAAGGGCCGGCCATCTAGCGCCTCCACTGCCAGGGAAGAATCACAAGGGATTAAAACAAGGTTATTCTGTCTGGCGAATTCATGTGTGATGAAACTGCCTGCTGCTCCTAAATCAATAAGAGCGAAAGTGGTTACTACATTGTCAGTTATGGTGAGCTCAATGGGTATTCTAATGCCAGCAGTGTGAGTAGTAGGAACAGTAGTAACACTCACCGGACAACGGTTTGTGGGAGGTCGTACTGGCCAGGTGGATTTTATGTGGCCAGGTTAAGCACAGTAGAGGCATAGATGGAACTGTATTCGGTGTTCACATTCCTATGGTGAGAGGTTAGTATATCCTACTTGCATAGGCTGGTAGAGGTTTCAGGTTTTTGATGGAGCTGAAGGAACCTGGATCAGCGGGAATGGATCCGATTATCCATTTGAATAGCGAGTTCAATGTAGTCAAGCAGGTACTTTTCTTCATCTCGGCAGACCAGTTCTGACTGGAGCTCATGATTTAGACCCCTCCGAAATAACAGTTTTAGTGTGTCTTCTACCCAATCAGTTTGTGCTGCGAGGGTGCGGAACGTAAGGGCATATTCCCCAGTGGTCTGTCTTCCTTAAATGAGAGACAGGAGTTGTTCCCCGGGACTTTTCCCCTCCGCTTGGTGCTCAAAAACTTCTCTGAATTGTTGAAGAAAGGGGTTGAATGTAGGAAAAGTAGAGCCATCCAGCGGTTGCCCAGTCCAAAGCCCTTCTAGAAAGTATTAAACAAACAAAAGCAATATGACTGGATTCTGTGGGGTGCAGTGAGAGTTGCTCATTAACAAACAGAGAGCATTGTAACAAAAAGCCTTTACATTTGGAAGGGTTACCGTCAAACTTATCTGGGAAGGTGAGTTGTGGACTGACGGAGAAAAAGATAGCGGATGACATGTTGCTGGGCATATGAGGTGTTGCCCCGCTGTCTTGAGAGGCACACAGTCCAGGGATCAAGGCAGGTGGCAAACAGGCATAAACGATAAACAGTCCAAAGATCGAAACACAGTACAAACCAAAATAAATGCGCAATGCTCAGAAATGACAGCCGGGCAAATCAAGACTTTGCATTGCACAAAGGGATCTACAGTATTTAAATAGGGCGCAGTAATGAGTCATTGCGTGTCAAGGCAGAAGTGACTAGTCCCAGATATGGCATTATGGGATTTGAAGTCCGGATGTGAATTGACTAGAATTCCGGCGAAGGTTCCCTCTGGTGGCGTGGAGAAGGACAGTGAGACATTTATGTCTTGCTAAAACTGGATGATGCATGACTGATAGAAGGTGTACTTATTGTGTATACTCATCATGTTTAATGAGGGTTCAGATAAGGAAGTCAGAGCTGTGCCCCTTCACAACACTTTACATACACAGAAAC
>JAZGTJ010005001.1:0-17577 GCA_036877575.1 Botia almorhae
CGCGTTATCATCAAAACATGCCTCAAAACGCGCCGGCGCGTTTGCCGACACCAGAGGGTTAATAGTGTGGACCACTATTTTCTTTTTAAACCTCACAATTTTGAAATCCAGTCGCGGGCCGTATTGAACGGCTCAGCGGGCCGCATTTGGCCCGCGGGCCGCCAGTTGATGATCAGTGATGTAGAGGGTTTATAATTTCAAAGTATCAAAGCAAGTCATTCATAAAAGGTCATTCAACTAAATCTTATTTAATCTTAAAATCTTATTTTGCTACCTTTCAATTTAGTAATATGAAAGTCAACAATTACTAAAATACATGTTAAGGTGTATCTAGTTGTAAAACAGATGGTATGAGACAGTTTTTGTAGTTTGACAATAATCGGTAATATCAGTAGATTGCAAGCAACACCAGATATAGCAAACTAATTTAAATTGATCAGCATGTTTCCATTTATGTGTGCAACAATTATTTATGGATTTCTGGAGGTTATGATACTGTTTTCAATAAATAGGCTACTGTTTTAATCTAATTAACAAGACATGTAGTTGTTTTTGGGCTACACATCATTATCAAACCAGAGTTACATTAAAACCTGGGTCATTTCAGATACATAAAGCTGTATCCATATCAATATTTCTATTTTTGTAATGGTTTTTGTTCATATTGTCTGCCAAAATCATGATTCACCCCAGTTAATGTACCTTGAGTGATCTGCTCTCAGCATTGCCTCTTTGAGGACACGCACTGATAGAGAAGCATTTCTGTTGGTTACACTCTGCAAGTATTAGGCCAGTTAACATTGTGCAGTTAACAATAAACAGCATTTGCTGATACGTTTTCATTATTTTGTTTTTGTATTGTGCTAGCTTTATGTGCAGGATAGCTTTAGCAAGCTTATCGATGGATAAAATATAGATATCCTTTTTATTTCCTAAATAAATGTAATCATTTTAAACTGAAATGCTATCACTCCTTGAAATTCACTCCTCTGACTTCATCCCCTCCATTTCCAGCTCTGCAAGACCATTGTGCCCCCCTAGAGAAGGGGGAGGGTCCACTCCCCATAATATTACATAAATATGATTTGTTATTGAACAAATAAAAAATTGTTGGCTTGTTCACCACTAAAAATTTCTGTAACTGATTTTATGGTGTCCTTAAATTCTCATTCTACATCTTAGGAAAGATCACACAAAAATTAAGTATTTTATGTTTTTGTCTGTGCTTTGATCAGCTGCTGAATCAGATGGATGGATTTGACACTTTGCATAGAGTCAAGATGATCATGGCCACCAACCGCCCAGACACCTTGGACCCTGCCCTTCTACGTCCTGGACGACTGGACCGAAAGATTCGTAAGTTTGTTTTTCTGTCCTCTCCCATCACTCCTTTAAATGCTGATGGAAGAAACAGTGCTTATATGTGATTTTAATGTGTTCTTTATTTCTGATGCATAGATATTGAGTTGCCCAATGAACAGGCTCGACTAGACATTTTGAAGATCCACTCTGGGCCCATCACCAAGCATGGCGATATAGGTGCGTCTAGTTTCTAGTGCACTAGTTTTGTTTTATTCACATTTCACAGCTTTAATTTAGAAAATTCTTTTAGTTACTATATAGACTGTGTAGATCATATTGGAATTGCCCATTTTGTCAGGGGTAAGCCTTGAGGGGACAAAGACCCCTATTGTTATTAGTTTTGTTATTTAGGGGTCTAGCCCAGGAGTGAAGTTTGGGGACAGCATCACCTAGTGGTGGAAAAGTTATAATTTATGAAAATGCTTATAACGCCAATGAAATAACATTGTAATGCAACTTCTGTTTCTATTTAATTTTTTTTGCTCATGCCAAGTACTGTGATACCAAATTTGTACTAGTCAACTTCCTGTCTGTCATTTTAGGTTTTCATTTATATTAAAAAGCTACTTTCTTTAACTCCTATAGCAATTGTCCGATTTGCACAAAACTTGGAATGTAGAATCTAGTGACACCAACTGTCTAAAAATTAGGCAAAATTATTATTTTTTTTTATGATAATGACATTGTATTGCATCTGTGACATTGTGTGTCCCCTTTTATTATAACATTTTTGTGATCTGTTAGATTATGAGGCCATCGTCAAGCTCTCAGATGGTTTTAATGGAGCTGATTTGAGGAATGTGTGTACTGAAGCTGGTAAGACACTTAAAATAGATACAATAAACAATATTTCTCACTGTTGTCAAAAGTATAGAATAACTGGAGGACACTCAGTAAATTTGAAATGTATGAAGTGTGCAAAACATGATGTGCAGTATTTGGATAGCTAGTATTTATTCTAAACACTGTCACTGTTTGTAATAGGGATGGGCATTTTGGTACTTGGAGGTGGGGCGGGGGGGTGTATGCGTCATGGCAATAATGAAAATTTTTAATTAAAAACTTAGAAATTAATGTTGATGAATCTGTAACATAAAATAACACTGCTGTTATTAATAAAGCATTATTAATGTTTTTATAAAGAATCATTATAAAGGAATAGCTATTTGAGGTGAGTAAAGAATTAAAAAAATACTGGTAAACTAAAGTGCTTTCTGTATGATACATTTTCTATATGATTTATTAGGCATCAGAGTAAATGCACAATATAAATTTATGACAACAAGAAATAGGCTTTTTGTTTTTTAAAATCCAATCAGAATTTGTTTTTATTTTTTATGGTGGCATTTTGGAAGGTGCCGTGAGGTTTTTTTTTGGGTTAGTGTTGTGAAAACTTGTCGTCATGTCTGAGTACTTGTTCCCATCCCTAGTATGCAAACATGTGAGTTTACTGAATTGTTGAATCCCCAGAATTTCAATGTATAACATTCCATTTTGTACAACAGGAATGTTTGCCATTCGTGCTGATCATGAGTATGTGACTCAAGAGGATTTCATGAAGGCCGTAAGAAAGGTGGCAGATTCCAAGAAGCTGGAGTCTAAGTTGGACTATAAACCTGTATAAAACCACATTTTTGTGATAAGTATAAATGTGTCTATGGGCAGAATATTGAATCTTGGCCAAAAAAATCCTCACAACACATCTTTTGTTGCTGAAAGTTTTTTTTGTTTTGTGAACATCCAATCTCATTCTGATTTTGTTTCTATTTTTTATCATTTATGTGACTGCAGTTGTTTAATGCTTTTTTTTGCTCCTGTTTGATTAAAATCTTCACCTGTCAGCCACATATGTAGTTGTGCAAAATACGATGCTTTAGAATTCTGTGGTGAGTTATATAAACAGTGTGTGGCTTGCCTGCTTTATTTTACATTATAAAAGACCTTGACAACCGATGAGGAAATTACATGTTGCTATTACGATGATGTCTGTCTAATTAATAGTTTTATTGGTTTAACCTTTGGGCATTTTAGAGTGTTGTTTTCCTAGGGTTATTTTTAAAGTTGTGTTATTCTGGGTTTTCTTGTTCTATCTTTTATACCAATCATGCTTTATCTTGAGCAAATCAATTCCAGGATTAAGGTCAGGATAAAATTTTCACACTACATTTAAAAAAAACCCTGGATTTTGATAACATTGGTGAAAACAGCATGCAACCCGTTTTAATAACTGCTTTTGTCTAAGTGTCACGTCATTTTACGCTTCAGAAAAATACTACAAAATTAGACATAAGACAGTGTATGCCTTCACAGTTATTGTGCATATTTTACACTGTTTCCTTCAAATGCCAAAACTAAATGGCATGTAAAGGTGCAAATTTAATGTATGCATAAAGGTAGTTAATGATTGGTTGGCTATTGCTAAACAACTTGCACTATGATGTCACAATATATACCACTCAAACTGCAATTTGGAGTGCACAGTTTAAACATGGAGTTCATAGTAATGTATACGTTTATGATATTATGGACAAAATTTATCATTTTAAAACATTTTTGTTAGGTTAACCAATATATTGAAAAAATTCTCAAGTTCGAATCTCTAAGTTTGAAATCTTAAAATAATATGGGTGAAAGATTAACATGTCACAATTATATCTAACAATTGAAATCGATTTTCAAATTTCATTAATAAATTAAGTGGTTGTAAATAAAATGCTGTCGGAACAAATGTTAAAACAGCTTGGAAAACACAGGCTCTCCGTGTGTTTATGAATAGGCCTATTTCACAAGGTGACGTGTACAGCCCACAAGTACAATAACTTATTTTCACTTACAGAACAATAGACCATTTGTTACACTTTCTGTTTCTGGTAATTCAATTGCATTTATATAGCGCTTTTTACAATGTTATGTTGCTTCATAGCGTTCTTACATAAAAACAAAGAATAATGTTAAAACACAGAACAAATGACTTTTTAATGGTATTATTACAAATATGCGTGAGATGTATAAGACTAGTTAGATATACTAGATTTATAGTATGTTTATGAATAAAGGGTTGACTGAACCGATAAAACCACAAAATTATTGAGCAAGATATGTTCTAGCTTACATAGAGATGGCATATAATAGATAACATCTTATGGGACAGGGGTATAAGGGATTTTCAATAGTACCATGAACTACACACAACATGCAAAAGTATAATGTATATAAAAATATTAGAGGTTTACAAATTAACAAGACCCTAGGCTAAGTTAGACATCAACAGTCTCCCAGCAAGCAAGTCAACAGGGCTTGTAACCAAACACAGCGGCAAGGAACCAAAACTCCAATGACGTATAGATGGAGAAAAAACCTTGGGAGAAGCCAGGCTCAACCGGGAAGGCCAGTTCTCTGGCACGTTAAAGCTCCAATTTGTAACTCTTGTATAGAGTTGATAATGATTTATAGTTATTGATGAAAAACGATGGTTCTAATTGTATTTGATAATATGTCAGACACTAAGAAATTGTGCCAACAGAAATGGTGAGGCATAATGTTACTAATTGCAGCCATAACATCACACTAATAAATATAGAAACTAACTAAGACTAAAGTTGGCATGTATATAACGGTAGGTTTACTAAGGAAGTCTATCAAATCCTGATGACCTGGTCTGGATAAAGTCCGGATCCAGTTGACTACAGGACTACAGAACAACCACCCCATTGGCTTTTATTTAAAAAAGTGAGAGGCAAGTGGATGGCCTCTTTTAGCTTTTGATAATTAAAGTAATCTTTAATTATTACCATGGAAACTGTCCAGCTTTCTAGCTATATCTCAGCACCAGAACATCATAGAGCCATGGCAGTTGGCTCTTTTGATTCACACACACCTGTCTACTGGTTTTACCCTGTTAACTGTCTAGCTACATCCTAGCAACCATTTACTGTACTCTAGCAACCATACAGTAAAATAAGCCATAATCTCAACATTAGAGCATTGTAGAGACGTGGGTGGGCTTATTTGACTTAGGCTGTCAGTGGGCAACTTCCTGACCACACCCTAGCAACCATTTATATCACCCTGGCAACCTCCTGGCAACCGCTCACATTTTCTTCAAAAAATATACCTAACCAGTTGTTAGTGGTGCTTGTAAAGCGAAGCATCACTAATACTCTCTTGTATACATCTTTTTCTGGACAAAACTTGTTGTGTAACTCTGCACTGTTTGTCGTAGACCCAAGAATAAGGGGTCAAATCAACTGGCTTACTGAGAAGAGGTGTGCTATGACTTTTGTAAGTGATCAGATGTATGATGTATTTAGGGCATAGCCACATAGCCACACCCTAGCAACCAGTTACAGTACTCTAGCAACTGCCCCATTAAAAAATTACATTAAAAAAACAAACTTAACATTAAGCAGATCTTTTTGATGTCATAGCTCTGCATCAGAATGTTGTAGACACTTGGAGGCAGGCTCATATCTCTTATGTAAAATCTCTTAATGGCATAAGTTTAGACTATGGGTTCGACATTTGGCAAATTGGAGAAGAATACAAGTCGATAGCTTTACAATTTGGTATACTTGTCATCTTTAATGGTTCTCAGTCTTTTGAACATTTAACTCTGGAGAGCTGTCTGCTCACAATTGTTTTCTTCATAATAGAGATGATTTGTCTAATTTACTTCTGAGAAAATTCAACTTCAGACCTCCATTTTACTTTTTCAGTAAAGCAAGTTTTTAGTTTATCAACTTTAAATTGAGGGTGGAGAGCCAATATTAGCCAGCAGTGACATCCCACACAGCCTGTTGGTGCTCCTATGATGTGACTATTTCTGCTAAGGTATATTACATGCCAATTTAAACAAATTATATGGTGGATGATAACCCTAAAACGTCACTATAAAACTCTCATATGGCACCATTCTTAATTATGGTAGATTCTGAACACTTTTAGTTTAACAGACATTGTTCACTGTGCATCAGAGATACTGTCCTTGCCTTGTTTTTCTGCACACCCATGGAAAAGTCTTTGTCTGCTACATCCCCAAACATGTTGAAAGCAGTGTGGACTTTATTTTGACTGACGTGTATTCAAACAAACTGCAGTTCACAAACTTGGTCTCCTGAAACCAAGACCAGACAGGATGAGTCGGAATCCAGTCTCGCGCTCTAACATAGAACACGATCTTCAGACCTGACAAGAAGCCAGGACCCTGACAGCATGACTTTGCTATTATTAATAACCATTGTTTTGTGTTCATATCTGTATATTCATTTATGATTTGTTTACAGTAATTCTGCTTTTATAAGAAGAAAAGCACTTAACATTTTTCCTTACCTCACCTGCTGTAAGACATTCCTTTAATGTGCCAATAAACTAAACAGTGAGCTACATCTTTATCGCCAGGCCTGTACTCAGGCCTGTACTACATTATGTGCATATATCAAAACTGGACTCCAGTATGTCTGTTCCACTGTTTAGCTTCAGTGAATACCAAACTATTCCACCGAACCTTGTGTTTTTCATGAAAACTGATATAGAGCACTTGTTCTGAGTCTCATTCTCTTATTTTAGAATATCAACTGTGAAGGTATCATAAGGATCAATTACTGTATCCACAGTTTGCTGTTACCACCTGGTCAACACAAAATTAATGGAAAACAATGCAGCTTCAATACATTCATCCCGAAAACAAGATTGTAATGGATAAACACAAATTCTAGAATGCATTTAATTTTATGTTTAAGGGTTAAGTTAGTTGGGATTGTTAATGTTAGGGTAAGGGGCTAGAGATTTTATTGTGTCCATAAATGTCCTCACAAAAACAGCTGTACAATTGTGTGTGTTAGCTTAACCACATTTTGGGGACAAATTTGTACCCAAATGCTTAGCAAAACTCATTTTTAATTGTAAAAATGCAGAAAGGTTTCTGTTAGGGTTGGGTTAGGGTTAGGTTATATTGTTTTATTAACTGTAAAAGCAATAGAAGTCTATGGAATGTTTTCATTTAGATAAGTAAATGTGTGTGTTGTCTCAAAACAAGTCTATGTAGTTCTGGGTTAAGCTGACTCGCTCACTCACAATGCTGTCTATGAAGCAAGCTTACTATGTTTGTGAACACAGCCTGTGTGTCTGCTCCAGATTTTGCCACACCAACAATACACTATAGTCTCATATTAGACTACATGAGGGAGAAGATGACTCGACACCGCAAATAAACTAGGCTTCAAAAAACTTCACTGCTCTTAGGGGTTTGCTGGAGGAAGAGAGTTAGAGAGGTAAAGCAAAATGTGTTGTCGTTGATTTTTTTTAGTATACTTTATACTGTTAAAAAGTTTTATTAAATAAATTGCTCATTTCTGATTCTGAAATTGCTTTTAGGCTAGATTTTACTGGTGTTTTAATATGAGATAACTAACATAACACAGAAAAATAAATATAAAAAAAGTGTAAAAAAGTTAATTTATGTCTATCACATAATTTTGTAAAATTATTGGAGTGTTTTAAAATGTTACAAGTTCAATGTAGGCATACTTGTTAATTGCCACAAATTCCAATGGCAGAGAAAATATATTACTGTACATACTTTGTGGAAACACTTTTCAAGGCATTTTTGAAGATGAACATTCAGTCAGCCATCAACCGTGAGATCTTTATCCCAAGAGATGAAAAGTTATTGGTAGCCATTGAGGTGAGGCGGAGAAGGAAAGGAAGAAAAGGACTTTCTTTCCTCAATGCAGGTCGCAAGAAGGAATATTTAACTTTCCTCTGCTTGTCAGGTGCGTGTCCTTGTTATCTGAAAATGAAACTGCAGCGGATGTCTGTTTGAGGTATCAGATGTTCTTGAGAAGTTTACTCATTTATATTTTTGTTTAGTTACTAACAGTAGACCACCTCAAGTCCTCATCACTAAAGTTAAAAGGTATCGAGGCTCAAGACAGTTTTCTAAAAGATCTCAATGGTCTGTAGAGCAGCTTCGTCAGGTCAATGGCATTAACCCAAATAAGGTGACCACTATTCATTTCTCCTTCTAAATTTAACTTTCATTTTCTATAATTTTGACTACCCTGAATCTTTTCTTAGGACTCTCCTGAGTTTGACTTAGTGTTTGATCGTACATCTGATCAATGGGAGGCTAGCTCAGCTGCAGAGAAGTGCATGTTTGTGCAAGTTTTGTACCATGCTTGTAAGAACTACTGGGAGGCAAAAGTGAGCCAAAACTGCCCCGCTTCATCTGGAGATCAGAGGATACCTGGAGCTCCAGAGAACAAGAGCCGTGGTGCACCAAACAGAACTGACTTTGTCAACTGTCAGTCCAAGTTAATGGGAGGTGAGATTTAAAATATTTTACCTTTATGCATTTGGCAGACGCTTTTATCCAAAGTGACTTACATTTTTTACTATACATTATTTCTGAGTATGTGCAATCCCTGGGTTAGAACCCATGACCTTGGCGTTGTTAACGCCATGCTCTAACCACTGAGCTACAGGAAAGCTAGAATATAGGCTTAAAATTTGTATAAAGTGGCTGAGATCTCTACCAAAACAATTCCTCTGTCCTTTATTTTGTTTTCTGTATTGTAGATGCATGCTCTGTTAATATGGTGATCTATCGCTGCAAGATATTTTTGAACAGAATGAAGAACAGTATAATTTCAAATCAGGGCCGATTTCAGAGTGAAGGTAAAAAAGATTTTATTGTGCAAATTGTTTTGTGATGTCAATTATTAAGTGATGTTTAAATTTATTGTATTTTGCATTCCAAATAATTGTATGACCTTAAAATGCCAAAAAAGTGTATATGTAACGTATGTAGATCAGTGGTTTCTAACTGGTTTTGCTTTATGATTCAGATTTGACATTTTCCATCAAGTTATGATTCATTATAAAATCAAAATTGCAAAAGACAACAAAAATATCCTCATAAACCAAATATTGAAATTTATTAATGTGACCATAAACTACACTGACCCAACAATATAAAGATTTATTAACCGAATATAGAAAATAACATTTTATTTCATCATTTTAGTGTCTCTTAAATTTAGATTGTTTAATGCTTTCATCAGCCAATAATTCACAATTCAAAACAAACTGTGGTGAGCACAAATGTTTATTTCTTCTGGAAATGGGATTTATACATACCCATCAGTTAGGAACTAATGATTTAGAAAGTGTATTACAAATGCATCTATTAGTCAATTTAATTTGTTTTGTGCTTCCTGCCTGTCTTGTGTGAATCATATCAGTCACAGTAAAGATGTGATAAGAGGGCGCTTTGTCTTCACTGTCAGCGGGTGGTTGTTTGCAGTGTTGTTTGTAGTCTTTCGCAGTGGTAGAGAATGGTTCCATTGCAAAGAGGGTCAGAGTAGTTCAGAGGCCACTTTGTTCTTATAAAGACATGCACAGAGACACAAAGACAGGCGTTGAGGAGGGAGGGCAGGAGAGGAGCGGAGACGAGTAAAGTGGCACCAGGCTTCACAGCAGATCATGGACAGTAGTGTGTAATGCATAGGATAGGTGCCAAGCTGCCCTGGTGGTGCAAAATACTATGATAACTTTTTTTCACAATTAATAGAATTAATTTATGGTAGTGTGTTAGAATTAAATTTGCACATATAAATGTATACGGACTGCAGGATTGATCCCCTTCCATGATTACCTTTTAGGGGCACAGAGGAGGCATAAATGTCTTAACTAAGAATCAAAGGCATGGGAAACAATAAATCACATGCTGAAATTATGTTTAGCTTCATAAACTACGTTCAACTACATTCGCGCCCCAAACAAAACAAACTTAGACAGCAAACCACATCATATAGACTGTATGAGCAGGCCTAGTCTCTTCAAAGCACGTGTATAACATATTCTATTTATTTGCTTCATTTCAGTAACTTACACATTACACATCAGACATTTTGTTCTTGCTACTTATTAATTTTAGGTGACCGCTAATAGTGAATTTATACAAAGGCATCTGTAATTGCTTATGAAAAATGCTGCATCAGTGCTAATATTTGTTAGTTTAAGGTTGACTGCCATATCATCCAGCACAACATTAAACATTATTTTGTGCACCTTTCATCAGTTTCTTTCTTTTTTTCACAGCACCAGCATCTAAAAGCAGCCCCTCCCCTCCAGCAGTAAGGAAGATGGGAAATGCAATGCGAAGGGCTAGTCAGGTTCTGAGTGAACGGGGAGAGCGCCTGGTGAGGGCTGAGGATAAGACCAGCCACTTATTTTATGGCGCAAAAGAAGCTGCTCAGAAGGTGAGCTGAATGGAATTTTGTTTCATTCATGTCTTTTGTTATGGTGTTTTTGTCCTTAAATGGTGTAATCACTTGTGTAAACTGGCCAACTGGGTCTAAAATAATAACTGGACCTGCCTTTTTTAACCAACAACAACTAAATGGGCTTCATAATGATTCATAGTAAAGAACAGCATAGTCTAGCTCTAGTTAACAAGCTAGTTAACAATGTTTCAAATATCCAAAATGTTTCCAAAACTCTTATCACTTTCTTCATCTTCTATCTTCCCTCAGCTGGCTCTGAAGCAGATTTAGAGGTGTCCTGGACAGCTTGCCAATAAACATTTTTAATAGCTTTTAATCATCTAGTAGCTGGAAATAAATGTAACTTTTAACTGTCTAATTTCCACAGTGAACTCTAAGATGTTGTTTCTGAGTGCAAGCTATCTATAAGTCCAACATCCAAGTAGTTTTAAGGATTTTTAAGGAGTGTCATGTCAGTCTGACTTTGAATGAGATCACACACAAAATATTTTACAAGATGTTTTTCCCTTTTGTACTTGGATTTTGCATATATAGCCAGAAGGTAGTTGGTCCTGCTCTATTAAAAAAAATGCACAAGTTTTGGTCTTATACTTTTCCCAGACTTCCCAAAACCGATTTCCTAATCATGTCCACACTAGTGCGCTCATTTCTTATTTCAGTGGTGTGCACTTTTTACTATTGTAAAAATCTCCTTTGAAGTTAAGGCTGAGGTAATCTAAGGTTTGTTATGGGAAAAGTGTACCATAATATTACTTTTATATTATGGATGTATGTATTTTCCCATATTGAAGAAGGGTGATATTATGAAGCTGAGAATTTTTATTATTTAATTGAATGACATATGTTCTTATATTCTAAATTACCACAACCCCCGAACATAGGGTTTAATGGAAAGCTGCCAGGAAGCATAATTTCTTATCAGAAATTTCTGATCTATACTATTAACAAATCTATGTTTATTTATTTGTAACTATCTTCCTTAATGTCATGTTTAACAGGTTATTTTCTAACTATTATTTTATCTCATGTGGTTCCTCTCTGCAGCAAATGTAATTTGAGTAGTCTGTATTATTGTGATTTAACAGGCCCTAATTTTTATAGTGCTGATTATCTCAGCATTAGGGGATATATATAAGGGGGGATATCTGATTTGTCGTTTGGAGTGTGAAAAATTATAATGGGCATCTCTGAATTTAATTTAACACTTAAAGAAATATGCACAAAAATATAGATATAACACAAACATATAGAGTGTGTTCTTTATAATGATATTGAGCTGTTAGGCACATGAGGCCATTTGTATTTGCTTCTTAATGGGGTCATGACACAAGGAATCAAAACAACTTCACAGCAACATCCTTTTTGTTTGTGATTAATCCACTACGACATCCACTATAAGCTTGTGATAGCAGAAAGATGCCAGTCAAATTATGTGCTCTTCCATAGATGTTAGCCAATCATACACATTGACGATTACACCCAAAGGTTCTTAAACTGGATCATGACCCCTTTAAAAATGCTAACAATGCTAACAATTTTAAAGGCTCATTATGAAAACGATGTTTGTGTATTTACATGTGTTTGTAAATCTCTGTGCGAATAACAATTTCTTGTTCTGTCAAAATTGTCCAGCGTCTTTGTATCTAATTCTTTGCATACCAATATTGTCTGTATATTGTGCAGGCATACGAACATGTCAAGGTCAAGAGACCAGAGAGTTTTTTCACTTGGGGTCAGATACCATATTGGTGTTGGCATGTTTAATGCAACCTGTTTTTTGTTATTCATGTTTTTCATGATTGCTGTTTATTTCATTTGGATTTTCTAATATATTTGTATGTAACTAAAGTCTATTTGTACTCGTTTTTCCTGTGTTGTTGTCTTGTGGCATTAATTTAAAAAAAGTAAAATATGTAAATGGCCCCCATTTACTTAATAAATTAAAGACTCTTTTTTGCCTGTTATTGCCTGATAAGTGGTCAAAAGTATTTAAAAACCAAGCTAAAATTATCAGGTTTAGCTATTCTAGTGAAAATCAATCTTAATCTTCTCCAAACGATGACACTTGAGACATTTATTAATCAGCAGTTTGGGAAAGGCCCTTTGTGTTACAAAAATGACAGCGCTCCTATGTACAGTGTACATTTTAGGGCATTTTAGTACATTTTAGTTTTTCCTGAGACCTGAAGCCTTTCAATCGGAGGCACGATGCTGTTTTGTGCAGTGACTAAAGCCTTTTAGTCTGAGGCATGATGCCTTTTCTGTGTATGACTGAGGTCTGAGGATGTCCTAAAATGTACACTGTACCTGTGTGGCCTATAAAAAAATAGTTCACCAATTCTTGGTGTGGAAGAATTGACAGGGATTTACAAGCCAGGCTTTATTACCAAATATCTGTGGCCAGCCTTACGGAGTTCATGTGAGTTCTTGTTTACAATTACATTTACATTTATGCATTTGGCAGACGCTTTTATCCAAAGCGACTTACATTGCATTATACTATACATTGTTTCAGAGTACGTGCAATCCCTGGGTTCGAACCCATGACCTTGGCGTTGTTAACGCCATGCTCTAACCACTGAGCTACAGGAAAGCTTTCTGTTTAATATTTAAATTCAAAAGCAGGTAAAAAAATGAATACCATTGCTTCTTTATCAGCTTCCTCTCTTCTTGGCCAAGTTCTGCAAGCTATACCAGAAATCACTTTTATAAGTATCTCGGTATGTGTGCAGAGCCATTGTAATGATGCAGTGGAGGAGGAATGCTGCCAAAACTAAGTTGAGGCACATCATTCCTAAGAATGTTATTTTTATGCCACAGCATTAAGATTTGTATCCTCTATCTCCACTAGAGGACGCTCACAGACAACCATTTCAACCTGCTCCTTCAGTAGTTTAAGCATTTTATATTCTCATGTGACCATGAATGTAGCATGATGTTGTCCAGGTCTAAAGATCTGTTTTGTAATCCAAACAGATTCAATGTGTATATAATGTGTAGGTCTATATATTAGACATCTTGATAATATTTGTCATTACATTTTAAATAGCGCCTTTAAAATGGCAGCATTTATTTTTTAATAAATCACTAGAATGTTCTTTACACAAATGTACAAAATTTAACATAAATCATAAAGTCACATAATATATATAATATAACTCTTTTATATTAGTTTTTTACAGCTGTGTACCTGCTTTGTGTCCATATCATCAGATATGGACACAATGTATATTATAGATCTATAGATTTATATATATATAAATGAAAACATTTAGTCTGTCCTATATTTGCAGACAGAACCTAAATGCAGACAGCAGGTTTTGAACAACAAAAAATTCAAGAAAACATAGTTGGACAGGCACAAAATTCCCAGGCTAAAACCCACTAGCTTGTGCAAGCCGCTGACATAAGACGTATACTGATTACTTATTATACTTAATGCTAAAATATATCTGTTACGTGCAAATGTTTGTTCGGTTTTGGTTTGTCTCTGTCTTCATGCACTTCCTGTTGTTAATGATCATCACCTGTTGTCACCCTGATTAGTCACACTATTTAGGTTCCCCATTTGGCTGTTTAGTTTGTAAACAGCCAAATGCTCTTGATTTCTTGTATTCCCTGTGGATTATCTTGTTTGGTCTTCCTTGATGATCTTCGCTACTGTGCGCCTATTGTTGCCGTTTGCTAAATTTAAATGGTTAGTGTTTGTTTGTTTTCTCTATTATTAAATATCTTTTGCTGTTTATCCCCGCATTCTGCTCCTTCGTCCTATTTCCGCAAACACAACCATAACAGAATAACTGACCACATAAACAACAGCACAGCAGCGATTCTTTTTCCGTTTTTTTCTCTGAGTTTTTTGTTTTTTCATTTTTTGTATCCGTGGCCTTGTCAGTATGGATGACCCATGGAAATTTACGTACAGAACTTTTTGGATTATGTCTATGACTCTCCACTCGAGGACTTTACCGTTATGGACATATTCTGGTACGGGCTGGATTATTTTTACCGCTTCCTCGTACCATGCCCCAAACACACATGGGCTATAAAGGATTATGTTAACTTTGCTCCAGGGTTGGTTGGCTCAGAGCTCATGGTTGACGGATTTCAGCCACCAGGTCTTCAGATGTGGTTGTTAGCAGCCCGGAAATCGACCAGCCATCACCCCGCGATGCACAGCAGCAGCCCCAGTCCACCGCGGACGTAGAGCCAGAGCCCGATGCGACCAAGAAGAGAATCGCCCCAGAGCCTGAGCTGGAGGAGACATCTGACCAGGTACATGAGCCGGCCGCAGCAGACACAACGGTGGACATGCCTGTGGAGCAAGAGGGTAGTCTGGAGGACCCTGCCCATGATACCACCGCTGGGGTTGAGTACGAACTGGACTGGAGTTTAGAGATTATTATGCCTATGATATGATATATCAATGTTGAATGTAATCCCACCCAACCTCCCTCTCCCACCTCCTTATATGTCTTTTTCTGTATCCTCATCTTCAAAGTCACTGGAGCCTGCCAGCCCTTCTGCTCACCCTCAGTCCACCAGCGGTGTCGTGGGATTAGATAATCACTGTTTTCCATAGTCATTGAGCATTGAATAGTCATTGAGAGCAGGCAGTCCCTGCTCTCTCTCTCCCTGACACTCTCCTCTTCTGAGGATGCCATCTCAACCTGGTTTAAAAAGACATGAGTAGAGACAATGGGTGAGTGTTTGTTAATGTAGAAGATCTATAATTTCAGGAAGCATCTCTTTTAACAGTCTGGTAGGTATAGGATCTAGCATGCATGTTGTTGATTTAAATTTTGACAGTTCATCCCTACAGTTGAAAATGACTGGAGATTTTACTTTGTCAAATTGTAATGCGCCATTTGATGTGATCTTGTTGCAGGCATTAGTATGTTTATGATTTTTTTGTCTGACAGTATCTATATTTTGTTATTAAAGAAATTCATAAAATCAAGACAGTCACAGACACATATATATAACATATATATTATATGACACTATATATTATCTCTATATTATGATATTTTGGTGATTCCATGTGTTGTAAATGATGTTCCATCTGTGACGTATGATGGCAAACAGGTGGTTGGTTAACCCAGTCTGTCTGCTTTCTGACCATGTCCCCAGTTATCAAGTATTAGTAGTATTAATAACAAAACTATGTGCCAGATTTTTAGATAAAAGAGCAGCGCCACCCCTGGAGGGATGGAGGCAATATTTTTCCAACAGGCCAGGTCTACCCCAAAAATGTTTTCAATTATCTATCAAGCCTATATTATTTTGCAAACATCACTTAGACATCCACTTAGTGATGAAAGTCTGCTATGTATTTTGTCAACATGATAAGCAGGGAGGGGGCCAGAGCATATTACAGTGTCTGACATCGTACTAGCAAGTTCACACACCTCTTTAATATTGTGTTTAGTGATCTCCAACTGATGGAGATGAACATCATTTGTGTCAACATGTATAATAATTGTAGTAAATGTATATTAAGATTTAGCCAGCACATTTAAATTTGCCTTGGTGGCTGGTGTCACTGCTGCGGAGAATCTGCAACTAACCAAACAATGTAAGAACCTAGTCGCATCCAAAGTCTGCTCTAAGGCCCTATCACTCTTACTATTCTCGGGTAAGGTTTGGATGCATGTCTCTATTTTTAAAATCTTTGTCAGCCTAACTATTTCCCTACATTTATCACATGTGGAAACCCACAAAAATATATACAGTAAAATATTGGACGTTTACAATTTACAAAACCCTAGGCTAAGTTAGACGTCAGCAGTCTCCCAGCAAGCAAGCCAACAGGGCGACAGTGGCAAGGAACCAAAACTCCAATGATATATAGATGGAGAAAAAACCTTGGAAGAAGCCAGGTATGACCAGGAGGGCCAGTTTTTCTCTGGCATGTTAAAACTGCAATTTGTAACTGTTTTAGATATGAACAGAGTTTATTGTGATGATTTATAGGTAATTATTGATGGAAAACTGATGGTTCCAACTATATTTGATAATATGTCGGGCACTAAGAAATCGTGCCAACAAAAAGCGGTGGGGCATAATGTTACTAATTGCAGCCATAACATCACACTGCTGTGCCTAAGCAGGGAACAAAATAAAGCTAGAAGTTATAATGTATATAACGGTAGGATTACTAAAGAAGTCTATTAAATCCTGATGATCTCAGGGTCATTTCATCCAGTCCCCCAACATCTGGTCTCAGAGTTTAGATCCAGCTGACTACAGGACCTTGGGGAATAAAAGACAGACAGATTTAGTGTTGAGCCAGTACATCTGTTCTTGTGGGAAATGTTCCCGGTTCCGGTTTACCTAATTAATGCAGCCTAATAATCCCTTTAATGGATTTGAGTAATAAATCCATATGACTACATGTAGGCAAGATTAAAGAGGTGGGTCTTTAGTCTAGATTTTAAAAGACAGAGTGTATCTGCCTCCCAGACAACACTGGGAGGACTATTCCAAAGTTTGGGTGTCAAATACGAGAAGGATCTACCACCGGCACTTGTTTTTGAAATTCTGGGTACTAACAGTTGGCCAGAACCTTCAGGTCGCAGTGAAGGTGAAGGACTATAATAGGAGAGGAGCTCGCTTAAGTATTGAGGAGCTAAACCATTCAGGGCCTTGTAAGTAATAAGCAAGATTTTAAAATTTATATGGTGCTTGATAGGCAGCCAGTGTAGAGTTGACAAAACTGGGCTTATATGGTCATACTTGTTTGTTCTCGTTAGAACTCTGGCTCCTGCATTCTGAACCGTCTGGAGTTTTTGGATTAATCTTGCAGGACAGCCACCAATAAGGGCGTTGCAATAATCAAGTCTTGATGTCATGAATGCATGAATTAATTTTTCAGTGTCTGGCTTTGAGAGCATGTGTCGTAGTTTTGATATATTTTTAAGCTGAAAAA
>JAZGTJ010005001.1:17627-28850 GCA_036877575.1 Botia almorhae
TGCAATAATCAAGTCTTGATGTCATGAATGCATGAATTAATTTTTCAGTGTCTGGCTTTGAGAGCATGTGTCGTAGTTTTGATATATTTTTAAGCTGAAAAAATTCAGTTTTACAAACATTCGAAATATGGCTTTCAAACAATAAATTATCAAAAACGACACCCAGATTTTTGACTAATGAAGCAGGCTTTATAGAGCATCTATCCAGATTAAGGCAGTGTTCTATGTTGCTCCGTGTGGAGGGTTTTTGCCCAACAAGTAAAATGTCTGTTTTATCTGAATTTAATAGTAGAAAGTTGCTAGTCATCCAAGTTTTGATTTCGATTATGCATTCTGTTAGTTTAGTGAATTTATAAGTCTCGTTGGGCCTAGAAGAAATGTATAGGTGAGTATCATCAGCATAACAATGGAAACTAACTCCATGTCTCTTTTAATTGCTCCCAGAGGTAGCATGTATAAGGTGAAAAGTAGGGTCCCAAGAACTGAGCCCTGTGGTACTCCATATTGCACTTGTGATCAGTAGGAGACCTTTTCACTCATAGCAACTGAAATCGGTCAGATAAATATGATTTAAATCATGCCAGTGCAGTTCCACTTATGCCAACGCAGTTTTTAAGCCTATTTAGTAGAACTGTGGTCAATGATGTCAAAAGCTGCACTAAGATCAAGTAATACTAGAAGAGAGTATTACACGGTCGGCTGACAAAAGCAGGTCATTAGTAACTCTGATGATAGCAGTCTCTGTACTATGGTATGGCCTGAATCCTGATTGGAAATTCTCATAGATATCATTTCTTTCCAGGAAAGAGCATATCTGTAAAGAAACCACCTTTTCCAATATTTTTGAGAAAAAAAGGTAAATTTGTGATGGGTCTGTATTTTACTACAAAGACTACTAAGCTACAATGTCCTTTTTTTGAATCCAGACTGTTTACTGTCAAGTAGGTTATTCTGGATTGATCTATAGTGGATAGCAATCAAAAGCTAGCAGTATTTGTTTAATTCAATATGATATAGTCATTACAGCAACAAATTACATTTAACATTTTATAGTCCAACAATTAGAGTAGTGAGAAATAAAAGTAGTAAGAATAAAGATTCAGAACAAGGCTAAGCAAAGGCAGAGAGGAGAGGGTGATCCCCTGGTTTCACATCATCAACACTATGTTGTGTTCCCTCCATCAGAGAAGAGAGGTTACTTTTTGTTTATTTAATAAATATTGAGACATTATTTGACATTGACATTTTTTGTATTTGTAAATTGGTAGTTACTTTGTCTATTTTTGTTCTGCCAACAATAACAATTTCAAAGTTGGAGCAGGATTAACCTTTGCTTATCAGAGTCGTGACTTTTTGTTCCTGAATGAATCAGGATTTTTGTTTTTAATTTATTCAGTGACTGAAAAATGCACTGACAGCATGGTAAATTGGCTGAGGCAGTGTGCAGCCTGTGACCTGCAGTTGATACAGAGCATTGCTGGATCAGCATCTACTGTGTGCAGCTTCCTGCAGGATTATTTGTCTGTATTATGACCGAATGAAGGTCATCCAACCGTCTGACTCCAGTATTGATGACTTTAAAAAATTGTCCATGACACTGCATAGATTAATTCTGTCTAGTTCATAATCTGATGTGCTATAGATTATACCATAATCTGCCCCTAAGAAAAGCATTATGGTGACAAATCAATATAATTTAGCATTTTGAGATCTCTTGGGAATGTGATATTGGGAGATATATTTTCAGGACACTGAAGAGCTATAAAAGGTGCAGGTCGTGACTTTATGATGATGAGGCAGCAATTAGTGAACACCAATCATGTATTGACTTACCCAGAATCTTCCCCCTTGAGTTTTAACATAGGGACTGGAGCATCATATGACCACTGAATGACCTTTTAAGTGTTTTGAATGTTAATTGACCTTAACAAAATGGAAAAGGTGAATAATTGTGTGTAGCAGAGGGCACCTCATTTTGTGAGCTTCTTAAATCAATGCTCACTGATTAACCCTAATTGGTCTCATTACCTGAAGAGGTTTGAGAAAGAATTAGGAATTTTATTGCAAATTTGAGACTAAAATAAAGAAATTTAATAACAGGAATGAAATCAATAGATGAAAGAATAAATAATAGCCAAAAACAATTTTAATTTGACTTCATTGGCTTTTAGATTAAGCGGTTAATAAATCAATAAATGTGTCTATTGTCATCTCAGCTGCAACACAAATATTTAAACATTATAGATAGATAAACTGCCACTATACCCATAATTCCACCTCCTCATAAAAGTAATTTTGCTGGTGAAAATGAAGACCTAGAAAAAGCGATTAGTGGATAGAGAGATCATACCGCGAGTACACAAACATTCTTACCCAGAGTTCACTTTGTTCTGACAAAAACTATGTTGGGGAGATGAAAACATCCAATTTGTTTCTTCAAAAGAAAACAGGAGAGTAGAAGAGCAGGAGAGAGAGATATTAAGAGCAATGTATGCCAGATGTTGTTTAACATTAGAATTGGGACAGGAAAGTGCTTGTTTGTTTGTTCTCTCTGTATCTATCTTTGTGTGTCAGATGCTCATTAGGGCATGCCCCACCAGATTGAATGATTCCCAATGGCTCTCATTCAGGACGGACACTGTGGTGAGGCAACAGGAGGTTTACTGTGGTCGAATAAAGTGCATATGCATCTTAATTTTATCTCCAATTTTTAATCTTATTTGTACCTATATGTTTTTTATGGTAGGTTCTACAGTTTACATACACTGTAGTGGGTTGTGCACATGCTACTTTGATTTGACAACTGTGCATTAATGGCTTAAAGTCTGCAATGACTATGTCTCACTATTAGACATATAATATGTAATTTACGATTATAAAGAAATACAATATTTTATTATTACTTATTACATTCTATTAAATATTTGTTTAAACTACATATATTTGATTTAAAGTGCAAGCCCCAATTAACTGATGAAGCCAATAAATTGGCCATTAGACACTGACTAATTCAATGACATTAAGTTATGTAGGCATGCTCTTAAACAAGCAAGCATATTAGATGCGGGCAAAACGCCATTTAGTTAATTAAACAGAGCAAATAGAGTGGGAGATCGTGCAATAACAATGATTTGTGTTGGGAACACGTGTAGATTCAGAAAGAGTCTGGTGCATTATCAGGACAGTTGACAAATCAGGTTGTTATGCATATATCAGTTCATTTCTTACAGGCTTTTTGCCAGTGTTTCTGTGTTATCTGTCACAGCAGGGCCATATGGTTCTGTCAACCTTCATGGCCAGCCAAACCTCTGGTAACCTTCCAAATTCAAGTACTGCCAAAGTTTTGTCCTCAAAAAGGTTTCTGTCTGGGTTACCTGTGTTTTTTTGAGGAGGAGTTTTTATGGGCAGGATGTTGTATGGATATCAAAAGGTAGACACTTCAAACACAACATCAGCAGCGTTTTTATCAAAAGCGCTGCTGCCCTCATAGATTCTTTTAACTGAAGGTGTCAAAGCAAAGTTGATTTTTTCATAAGTAAATTTGCTTTACACAGCTGTAAATGAAAATGAATGCTTTAATCCAAAGCAATTTACAGATATACATTTGCTTATATAAGTAAATATGTTAATTGAAAATTGAACATATGACCTTAACATTGTTAGAACTGTGCTTTACCAGTTTAACTACAATAGCAAAAACAAAGTGAGTGACATCTTTTTCGGGCATCAAAAAAAAAGACTGCATCATTAAGGTGCATCTTATAAGTGTTACTGAAGAGTTCTTAAGGGAGATGTGGACCCCAAACGCTGATTGAAGTATGTGTGCAGTAAATTATTTTTTGTTGCTATGGGTGATTAATTGCTTATGTTGTGTTTGTATGTGATTACTGCATTTGTAACATCCTCAATGCTATTGCTATCGTCAGACATCATATATGACTTGTATATACAATATAATTGTCAAATACAAATTACAGTTTTAATGTGCCAGAGGCGAACTGCCCTTCCTTGAGCCTGGTTTCTCTCAAGGTTTTTTCTTGATGTGTACAACATTGGAAGTTTGGTTCCTTGCCCTTTTGAGACTGCTGACATTTAATTTAGCTTGGGGTTTTGTAAATTGTTAATATTGTTTCTAAAGACTCTACTATTTCACTATTTTTTGTCCCCAATTCTCTTTTATTGTGTAATGTTTAGGTATTTTATCTTATTAATGCAAATTCCTTATACCCTTGTCCCATAAAATATTACCTCGTTTCTGTGCGCCATTTCCATGTGAGCTACCCTTACCCTCTCATAGACCACAGGGAGGGGTACTAGTATTTCTAATGCACATCCATTTATTCAAATGGTCCAAACGTGTGGTAGTTTTAATCAGTGAACTTTTTATTCATAACCAATTACAAACCTAGTTTCCCTAATTAGCTTTATTAATATACATCTCGTTACGAAGCGGGACCGGTTGTGTTTGTGACAATGAACAATGGCGAGGACACGGTACTAAAGTAAACGATATTTAATGATATAATGCAAACAGGAATAAACAAACAACAACCGTACAACAAAAAAGGGGAAAACATGTGCAACAGCAGAGAGGAGACAAAAACAAACAATGGTGATAAATGTATAATCCAAAAGGCCAAGCAACAGTATCCAAAGGGCGATCCAAAAGAGTAATCCAAAACACAGGCGTAAATCCAAACCAGGCAAAATATGAAGGAATACACTGACAGATAAACCTCGAACGATAACTAGCCACGAACAACTCCTAAACAATAACCCACAACTAAACTCACAAAACCCGGAACTTAAATACACATAGAAATAATAGAAAACACAGGTGATGATGGGGGGAATTCCAAGATGGCGGAGTGAGAGTTGTGTTTATGTAGGCTCTGATTAAAATAGTTTAAAAATGTCCTGGGATTGATATCTCTGACAAAGGAACCTACCAGTGGTATTGTAATTATAGCTTTGTTGCAGACCCCGCCCTGGGAGTCCACTCAACAGATGAGAATAGTCTGTAGAATGGTATAGTATTTTTTGCAATAAAGATAGAGAGACAAGAGTTTGCCTTCAGTTAAGCAGTCTTCTTTGTTGACTTTTAATACACAGGAACATTCATGAAACTTTAACCCACAGTATTCCACATTAGGAAAAGATGTATCAGTACATACAAGTACTCATTGGCAACAAATAAACAGTTAAACAAGGTAACAAAATCCTATCAATGTTTCACACAACTCACATAGCAGACTGGTCAGGTAAGTAATAGAGGTAAGTAATACAGGTAAGTAATAACAGTGTCTGGTAATCTGTACCCGTACCATTTTTGTACACACTCACTGACATTTCATAACTTTAACATTAAAACAAACTCTTTTACATTGAAATGCTTATGTACAGTTACTCATAAAATTGACCACTTCAAAGCCAATAACATGTAAAACACAAGTGAATTCTATGGCATGACAACTGTTCTAAAATTACTAATAAAATAAGTATCTAACTGAAAACACATTCATTGGACAGTAAAGAATGTGAATACTAGCTGTTTTTCTTGACATTTGATCATTTTACTAACCTTTTTTGCAATAAAGAAGTAGAGAGACAAGAGTTTGTCTTCTTTGTTGACTGAAGACGCGCTGTAGTCGCCATGGCAACTCTTCTCTCAACTGCCACTTAGTATTTAGAAAATGCAACTTTGTTTTCCTTAATATGTACATAAATGACAAACAGTTATATAAATACATAGAACTGAGCATATGTAAATCATAAATACAATTGTCAGGAACAAGACAAAGACCCAATTGCAGGTGAAAAACCAAAGTACAGAGTTTATTTCAAATAGACACAATATTCAGACGATATGTCTGCAGAGCAGTGACAACGGCCAGCCAATAGTCAGCGAGCTACGGTGGAGCCCACGTGCAAGCGAGGCGGTGGGTCGGCAAAGAAGAGCGGCCGCTGAGTTCAGGAGGGGGCATGTGCAACCCGGGTGAGAGCAGGAAGGGCTGCCGTGAAGAAGAGTGAGTCCGCACAGAGCAGAGCCAGGCACAAGTTCAGCGGGGATTCCTAGCAAACAGAATAGACAGAGACAAATGACAGGGACGATAGACTGGCACTCCTGGGGGAAAAATAAACGAGGCAAGGTAAGGCAAGACAACTAGTCTCGCAGATACATAGATCCGAACGTTAGCGCTTCCGTATCTGGAATAACGGACTGACGCAGGACAGAGAACACGAGGGTAAAATAAAGGGGGAAAAATTAGGACCAAACAGGGTGCAGGTGGCAGGGAAAATTAGTTAACAGGGATAACAAGAGGGGCGGGGTGATGCCGCAATGACCACGAAGCACATGGCGAGCTGTCAAAAAATAAACGTGCTCTGGGACCACAGCGCACCCCAACACACACACACACACAACCTAGACAGACCAGACAGAGATCGTGACAACAATATATATACAATCAGTTCAATAATCCTGTAACCTGAACACCATGTGGGGGTCACAGCTTACTTAAGTTCTATTCACTTTTGTAACGCTACCTACACATATATTTTCCTTTTCCTTAAATGAAACGTGATTGCAAACTCCAAGCAAGCAGATACCCGGCTAGTGGACCATGATTACAACTTAAAGGCTCTCACGGAGGCATGTGATGAAGAAGAAATTGAAGCTATGATGATAGAAACTTCCAAAACTCGATATGACCATACACCATTGCCCAGTCCGAATCCCAAGAAAGCGCGAACAAAAACGAAAGACAAACTGAAAGAACCAGACGAAATAACAAATTAAGTGATCTTCGATGCAATTCAAACTCTAATTAAGAGATTTGATAAGCAAGATCTATGACTGAAAAAATTTAAAAGTCAATGGAGGAGAATGCACATGCAGTTAAAGAGAACAAAAGAGACATCGGCGAACTGAGAGAAGAAATAACAGACTTAAGGAAAGAGAACATCTGGTTGAGACAGAAAAAATCACGAGAGGCAAGAGTGTGTAAAGAGATGAACATTCAGTTCAAAGAGGACTTTTCAAAGGAAGATCGCGAAGCTCGTGCTAAGTTGTGGCCAAAAGTGCAAGAAGCCAGGAAAAATGGGAAGAGAGCCTTTCTAAGAGAAGGCTATGCACTTATTGATGGAATCAGAGTTGATCCGTGACTGATGTTTACAAGGTAACACTTAGACTCTTGTTTAAGGGTACAAAGTTTGCCGCATATTAGATGGAAATATTATAATTTAACCGTTTAAGGAAAGGTGTTTAACTAAAGTTTATACTGCTTATATAGCAGTCGGTATGGTTTAGTAATAGAGTTATTCAGGACAACATGGTTGGTTCAGGACAACATCCCACTGGTTAATGATAGCAGTAGAAATACATGACAAATGTTCATATACATGAAAATGGTCTCAAAATGTAAACTTTCAGCTGCCCCACTTACAGATCACTGTATGGTTACTTTGTCCTTATCAGTTATTAAGAAACTTCAAATCTTTCTGAATATTTGGAAGTTTAATAATGACTTGTTAAACAATGATATATTTAATCAACAGGTGTTGGCTCTTATTGAGGAGATTTAAAAGTTGGATATGACTAATCTAAATAAATGGGAATGGTTTAAATTTGAGGTCAAACACATAGCAATTGATATAGGTAAATCTTTATCAGTAAGGAGAAAACAGAAACAAAGAGAACTGATTGGGAAATTTTGCAAAATTACAGTCATTACAATCTCAACTAGATGAATTATATTCAGAACAAGTAAATGAAGCCTATATTCGTTCAAGAGCGCGGTGGATTGAAAAAGGAGTTCATCATATTTTTTCTGCCTTAAAAAACAAAGACAAACAAAGAAGAAAATTTTTAAGATTAAGATTAATGATATCATATCAGAAGATCCAAAAGTAATTGAGGATGAAATTGTTTTTATAGTAACCTGTATAAATCCAATTATAAGAAAGCTGACTGTGATTCTTTATTTATGAATATAAGAGATAAAATTTGTAAATTAAATGTGGAATACAAACACTTAATTGAGGATGAGTTGACTTTAGAGGAAATGGATGTAACTCTAAAACAAATGAATAATGGTAAAACAAATGAATAATGGTAAATCAAATGCAGAGACCTTTAAAGGGGCAGGTGCTCAAAATATAAAAAGGGCACCTGGAACAAGGCATTAAAGAGGCCCTCGGGTCCATCACCTCATTGTAGGCATCCAGTTACTTACGTAACAAGTAACAATGTCATTAATAAGACAAATAATGCATTATTCGAAGTTTTAATTGCATTTATGTTTAGTTCAGGACTCAAACAATTGTCACGGGTGAAGAATCACGCAACAAGATAGGCTGTGAGAAAAACCCCGGAGGGTGGATTTATATATTTTTTAAATCATAATGACATTAAAGTAGTAGTGATAAGATAATTAGGTGGTTAAAAAATCTGAATAAGCATTCTTACAAACGTTTTAGAAGTGCTGTGATAATTATTTTGAGGGAACTCTACATTGTTTAAATAAAACATGTAGTAGTAATAATAATAATCCGAATACTTACGACATTAACATTATCGGCAGCTATTTCAGAGCAGACTACACATGCACAAACTATAAAAAAGTATAAATACTTGTGCATAATCTCTTTTCTTCACATCATTTTTATAATAATAACAAGTAACGTTAAATCTGGTGAAAACACCACTTAACAGCAGCCACGAACGGTGTCTATCCTTGGCGTTATAAACGTGATCGGATCGTCCTGAACTTCCGGGTGGAGTCGTCACGTGACAGGTCATCATGAGGGTCATTCTATTTACAGCTAAAACATTATTAATAAATTTTACTAATAGTTCAATTGGGCAGGCTGTCGTGAATTCGTTATTTTTATACATTTTTTATTTTTATATTATTACAAAAAATTATCTTAACAAAAGGGCACTTTGATCACTAGGGGCCAAAAGGGCAGGTGCTCAAGCAACAGGATTAATAACCTTGCCACCCAAACACAAAAAACAACTGATATTGTTAGATAATTGGAGACCAATAACTCTGTTATGTACAGATTATAAATTACTTGCCCTAGTGTATGTCAATCGTCTTAAACTTGCACTTGGGAATCTTGTAGAAGAATATCAATCAGCATTCATTAAGGGAAGATACATTCAAAATCATATTAGAATAATCCTGGATATGATCGACTATCAATCACTGATACAATCAGAAAGCCTTATTTTATTTTATAAGCATTCGATATGGTGGAGCACAATTTTGTATTTACAATGCTTAAAATGTTTGGTTTTGGGGAAGGGTTTTGCATGGTTATTAAAATGTTTTATAACAACATTTATAGTTATATATCTTTCAATCCTGGTATGACTCCTAAAATTGAGATTTTGCGTGGAATTAGACAAGGTTGTCCAATTTTTCCAAACCGTTTATTTTATGCACTCAAATGTTAGCTTATTTAGTGGTCAACCATCCTCAACTAAAAGGAATAACCATTTCTGATTGAGTATCGAATTAGTCAATTTGCAGATGACACAGTAATATTTTTAAAAGATAAATCTATAGTAAAGAAAACCCTGGATATTATTTCAGTTTTTTTCAAGAGCATCTGGCCTATGCTTACATTTAAAGAAATGTGAAGTCTTTCCTATGTATTCATGTAATGAAGAAATTATAGAATCCATTCCTGTTAAATCTAAAGTGAAATACTTAGGTATAATAATGTCTAAAGAATTGCATACAAGAGAATTAGTAAACATAGATGAGAGAATTGACAGTATGAAAAAATCTCTTAATCATTGGCTTATGAGAGATCAGTCTATTATGGGCAGAATTCTTTTGACTAAAGCAGAAGGCTTATCTAAACTAATTTACCCATGCTATTCTCTTTATGTTTCTCCTCAACTGATTGAAAAGGTTAACTCTATTATGTTTAGTTTTCTATGGAAAAATTGTGTTAAAAAATTTCAGATGATTAAAGAATACAAAAATGGAGGTCTGAAAGCCTCTGAATTTGAATCAATAGTTGGAGTTCTTAAACTGAAATGGATTAAAATGTATTTAACACTGCCTAATTCAATGTGGTTTTTATATACCAAAATGTGTATTCAAGAAAGTTGGAGGGTTAGATTTCTTGTTGAAATGTGACTTTGAGGTTTTCAAACTGCCAATTAAGCTTTCTAAATTCCATAAACAAATTTTATATTATTGGAAAATAATATTCACCCATATTTTCACACCGCACAATTCTACCTTGTGGAATAGCAGAACCATTATAATAAATAGAAAAACGGTATTTAAACAAGAATGGTATAAAAAAAAGGTGTCATATGTTGTAGATTTGTTAGATGAAACTGGTCAATTTATTCATCATACTTTATTCATGGAGAAATTTGAGATAAAATACTTTGTGTAAAGCTATCCCTCCTTCTTTAAAACTGTTAATACAAAACACCCTCACATATTCAATGTATCTGTTAAATTGCCTGAGTTGGAGATTGGAGAAATACATATTGGGGACAAAAAGTGTAAGAACAAAGTAATAGGAAATGTATTAAAAAGTAAATTATTTTCAGATTTTAATACACCGATTACCACGGGAAGTAGGGGTGCTGAGCGTGCTGCAGCACACCCTAGTTTGGAGCTAAAGAAAAAATGGGGGTGCTGGGGGTGCGGTGTTAAAATAAATCAATTAAAATTTTGTAACAAATATGAAATAAAACTAATTTTATTAATTTGAAAATTCATTAAAATTCATTGGGGAAAAAACAATGACAATAAGCAACTATTGTCGCGTGACGTCACCACGTCCTCGTCTGTCACTGCGGATAAAAAATACACTAGTCAACAACATGGCGCAAAAACGCATTTCCGAGTTTTTTGCGAAGCCCAAACAAACTAAAAAGAGCCTTGATCTGACGGATCAATTGGATAAGGAAGCAGACCTGGAGCAGGCCCGGTACTAACCAATTTGGCGCCCTAGGCAAGATTTCAGGTGGCGCCCCGTTGCATTGCAGTAAATTCCACTGCTAGTGTACATATACGCATAAGAAACTTAATAGCTTTGTCTTGGACATTCTTTAATTTAAATAAAGCAATTGCACATTCAACATACTTAGAAAGAATTAAAGAAACAAATACAAAAAAATGAACTGAACATATGAAATACAATATAAATAGCTTACAGTCTGATCTAATTATTTTTAATGCGACC
>JAZGTJ010005002.1:0-28848 GCA_036877575.1 Botia almorhae
TGATGTTTGTTCTATGTGAATAATCTATATAGACATCTATATTGCGTTCAGCTAACGAACGTCGTCTTGTGGTTGCATCCCAACAAGGGAAGAAATCACTTTCTCAGACTCTTTCTTTCACTCTGTCCGGTTGGTGGAATGAACTCCATATCTCCATCAGAATGGCTGAGTCATTAGCCATTTTCAAGAAACAACTAAAAACTTATCTTTTTCGTCTTCATTTCCTTAACTAATTTACTAACACACCGCCACTTCTACTTGAAAAAAAAACCTTCTTATACTGTGTTGAAATACCTGAGACCTTTCTACAGCACTTATTCACTGTTGCCTCTTACTGTCCTCATTTGTAAGTCGCTTTGGATAAAAGCGTCAGCTAAATGACTAAATGTAAATGTATACATGCTGATTCGTCAGATTTAGTGGGTCTGTTACTGCGAATTTTTTTTTTTTTGAGTCATGCATCAAATTTTCATTAAATTAGAAGAGTCAGATTTGAAACACCCTAAGGGTGGGGTGTTGGACGCACCAAATCTGGCGTCAGTAAATGGGAATGTGCTGTCCTTTTTCAACTGCTCATTATTCTTATATTAGCACTTATTTAGTTATTCTGTTTCTTCCATCAGACGATGCTGCACTACCGTTCTAGTCTTTTGCAGACCATTAGCACACTGGTCTTCTCCCCACTCCTGCTGACAGGTGTGTCCGAGCAGAAACAGCTCGTTGAGGTGGAGCTCTTTCCAGACTTCAGATCTGACCATGTGAGTTATCTGGGGGAATTTTCAACAAGAATGACCACGTGGAGTTGAAATTACGTGTCATTTTAAGTCTTAAGATTTTAACTTTTGAGTCACCGACAAAGTGAACCGAGACAACAGTCATGGCATTACCTTTAATAAACATCTAGATCATTCAAAGGTTTGTGAGTAATGTCATGTTGTATGTATCAGTGTATACAGTGTGCAGATGATAAACTGTATAACACGCGCATCACACTGATCTGTATCCACAGTTCCAGCCTGCTGTTGGTGCTCTGATTGAGATTCAGTCCCGCAGGGTTCAGATTTACTCTGCCCAGCTCCGAATCCATGCCTACTTCACTGGCATTAGGTAATGATCATTGGTCTGTGTTACCAAAACAAGGAGTGCAGCCTTTGTCATTTGTTTTCATTAGGGCTGACAATTGCT
Source organism: Botia almorhae (assembly GCA_036877575.1). Lineage (NCBI taxonomy): Eukaryota > Metazoa > Chordata > Actinopteri > Cypriniformes > Botiidae > Botia > Botia almorhae. Next base: position 1,186 of record JAZGTJ010005002.1, read on the forward strand.
GTTTTGTACAAATAATCATATAGTCTCAACATGTATCGATTCATTAAAATAATTGTAATCATGAATATTATCTGTGTTAATTCTGTAACTTTTTTTCTCCTATCACAACAGATACCTCCTGTATAATTTCCCTGTGACATCAGCAATTGTGGGAGTGGCCAGCAACTTCACCTTCCTCAGTGTAATTGTGCTCTTCGGTTACCTGCAGTTCATCTGGGGAGGGCTGTACCCCCCCGAGCAGGTCAGAGTGAGGGTAAGATCGAGCATCTGCCTGCCTGTCTAATCTGTGGCACTACTTTTAATTAGAAACCTAGTATTTTTGATATTCATTTTTATTTTGTTAGGTGTTGTGTAATGTTTTACCCTTCTAATGATGACCGTGTTATTTTTGAATGTTTTGGAAATGCATACAATAAGTCAGATCATTTGTCACTTTTACATGTAGGTCATGATGGGAGACTCCACACGTCTGCAGCAGAGGAGAGAAGAGGCACGAAAACGCATGCGCTCGTCCTCCAGCACGCCCAGTAAGAACATAGTTCAGCCACACACACATTATCATGGTAACCAATCATATTAGTCGCTAACACACTTCCCTCTGAATGTCATTCAGACATGACGTATGGAAGAGACAGTGGTGAACCAGCCGATCCCCCACAGCAAGCCAAACAAGCAGCATGCATTCAAAAGAAAGGTAAATGTATTTATAAATGAGCATCTATGTAAGTGCATTTAAGGTATATTATTTTATCTATTATACAGCTTATCAATTTATCACTGTCTGCCTGTGTCTGTGTAGGTGAGCTGGACACTCCTAGTGTCATTGGTACAGATGACCTGCAAGGGGATGAAGCTGGTAAAAGTATCGCTTCTCTTCACAATGTTAAAAAACAGCCCAAAAAAAAAACAAATCAATGAAAGTGGAAAATTGGTCAAAATTGCAACATCTTTTCTCTTTAAATATTTTTAGCTCAGGGCTCCTCTACAGATGAGACTCCTGTTTTCCTTGAGGCGCCTCATATTATAGAGACTGATTTAAGTGAGGAAGACCCAGATCATGAGCAGAGAGCAGCAGCAGGAGGAGAGAATGAGACTCAAGAAGACGACAAAGCCCAGCCACAATGCTCAGCCACAAGTCTTAGGCAAAGGCTTGGACCCTGGATGAGGCTCTGAACAGCGTAGGCCAAGCTCTGAAGCAGCGTAGGCCAAGCTCTGAAGCAACCATGTACGCACATGCATTTTGTTACAATAGAGTGTCTCATGCCACCCATAGCTAGCACATTCACTGTCTGAAGTGCACTGGCAATAACGTGTATTTGAGACATTCCTTGCAAGGCAACACATATTACCATAAAAACTGTTGCATGCAAAGTTGCATTTGATTCTCTTGGAAACCGGTTTACCTCGTGGAGCTAATGTAAAGCTCAATAAGAGAAGTTCCTGCTTTGCTGCCGTTTTATTTCCTGAGTACTTCTTTACAGTAATATAAGTCATAGTCTCTCATGCTCAGCGTATGTAATGCATATATGATCTGCACAAAAGTCAATGCTTTAATTTGGCTGTTGAATGTGTCTGAAGTCTGTCATAATATCAGTTTTGCCTGTAAAGCTCTTGTAATTTATCTAAGTGGATGTGTGAAATGTTTCTGAATTTTTGTTTTTCACATTCCATGTTACGATGTAAACTTTAACAAATGGTTCCATTTAGCTTCTGGGGATAATAAACAACTCTGTTTCCTGTCATTCATAACTTAAAAGCAGACATTTTTATTTCAGGGAATTCTGTTATGTTTATGGAAAACATGTGGAACTATTGTGGATATAGTGATAAAAAAATACCAGGTAATGATGAGAAGGTTGTTCATTACAAAATCTATACAATTAAATCACACAACAGAATATGTGCATGTATGTCCCCCACCACCAAAGATGTACGGTTTCATGTGATCTAAGTATCAAACCTTAGTTATGTTTCTTTTAGGGTTTACTGTTTAATAAATTGCACGTGAAAAACATTGTTTTCAAGGGTCTTGTGTATAAGAGCATGTACTGAGACGCAGTTTTACACTAGGCGGCGATATTTGTATAGTCATGAAACATTCCAGTAACAATCGCAACAAGAACCGTGCGCATGCGCTTTAAAAGTTTTCTGTTATCACTTTAAACCCTGGTAACAAAGTGCCAGTGATCCAGTAGCACAGTTATATGATAAACCTGAATCTTGTTTTGGTTTGGTTTTTATTTACAAAGAAGAAAGCAACGACTGAAAATCCAGTATTTTAATTTCGCAACAGCCTACATAGGCTTCTTTAAAAGATGGCGACAGCAGACGACTCTCGCTATTATAATGGTAAGTTTGAGTCGACAATAAACGAACTCAAAATCGAGTTTGAGTCTCTAACATTAATAACCAATATTGTTTATTTCTGATTATTCACAATCGTATTGCAAATCAAATATTATTTTGTGGCGCCGTGTGGTGTGTAGTTGTGTAACGTTGCCATGCAGTTGACATAAGTTAAATCTAGCCAGCTAGCTTGTGTTTTGTTGTGTTAGTTGTGTTTTTCGCGCAGTTGGTTTAAACAAACGGTAAATAAACGTGATCTCGGCTTCTTATGAACGCGTTTTGTGTTTTACTTAAGAATTTTGTGACACGTAAATTAGTATTAGCTGGATAAACGGCCCGCTCATTATCACATGGCGCGATAATGTGTGTTAAGGTCGTGCTGGAGGGGTCTGATATTGTCCGATCAAAACACAAACCTTTCGTAAGTCAGTTAAGACTTACGAAACAACAAATGTTATTTACCACCATTAGTCAATGCAATTAAAAAGTGTAATATCAAATTTCGGTATTTTATAGTGTATGCGCCGAGTCTTTATTGTATTAAGCCCGTACTCCTGTAGGCCCGATCCACGATCATTAGTGCGTTCCATGATCTGTAGTGTGCAGTGCTTTGGGGGCCAACCCGAGCAAGTTCCTGCAACACATACAGAGTGTAATACAGTGTGAAATCCTTCCTTTTATCTATTCCAGGTTCAGACTTCATGCATTAGTAAATATCCCAACAGTGTAATAAGCACTAATCTCTTGTTTGTTAAGTGATTGTCACAGGCGCAATAAGACACACCACATAGCTTCCCTGACTCTTTCATCTCACTTGTCCCATGTTTTTCAGAACATGATGACCGCATTGGAGGACCAAAACATCGTAACCGCAAGGGCAGAGGTCCTTTCAGAGCACCCATGTACAGTGATCAGATGTCCAGGCCGAAGCATCGAGGTGGTCATGGTGGGGGGCCTGGTCCTAGGTCAAGATTGCAGGATGATGATGGAGATGTAACCATGGCAGAAGGTTCACAAGATGGTGGCTCCCAGCGCAGATTGTAAGCATTGTGATGCACGATTGATATGTTATGTAACCATTTGGACATGTGTGAGGGTTACATATGTCTTTTTTGTTTTTTAGTAATCCCTATGGAAGGCCACCTAATCGGCGCGATGAGCGCAATCGCAAAGGCGGGCGCGGAGGAGGAGGAGATAACGGTGGTCACAGAAGTCATGGACCCAGAGGTGGTGGAGGTGGTGGCGGCGGCGGTGGTGATGGAAACCGCAAGAACTGGTTTAAAATGACTGTTAGTGTATTAGATGTTAATCACAAATCATTTTAGTCGTGGGTTTGACTTAAGTGGAGTATTATAATGTACTGGCTAGTAATAATTCTAATTCAACTATTTTCTAATTAAAAGTGGTAATAAGTCTAATGCTCATGTCTGTTCTTGTGTGTCTCATACCAGATTCCTTATGGGAAAAAGTATGAAAAAGACTGGCTTCTGTCTGCGCTTCAGAGCATCTGTTCCATGCCATTCCACGCAGTTCATGTAAGTTACCCAGTTTGGCCTGAGTTTAGTAAAATGTATTCAAAATAGATTCATTAACATAGCATTAAAAAAAAAACTAATATAATATGTTTAATCAAGTAATTAAGCACACACACAGAATGGGTCTGTGCTAAACTGTTTGTCATATCACAGTATCACACTGATGGCAACAAGGCCCAGTTTTACATTGAGGATTCCACAACTGCTAACGCTCTGGTTAAAGTGTCACGTAAAATAACAGACAAAGATGGATATAAGGTAAAATGCATGTTTTTCACACCTGATGCATCACAACTGCTGGCAATCTTATATTGTACAGTAATTTTAAATGAACATGATATTTACGTACAGGTGTCTAAGGTTTCTGTGTGTCTGGTGTGATTGTATTTCTTGTATCTTTTGGATGGACAGGTGACTGTTTTAATGAACAGCTGTCCACCACCCACTTTGATCCACACTGACCTGAAGCCAGAAGATCTGGAGCATTTGAAGGTGAGCGATGAGTCCCAGCAGCTGCCTTTGAGACAAAGCCCTGAGATTATCTGGATATTTTAAAAGGCAGCTGTAAAATCTGCTAATACAGATATTCTGGATGAATTTAGTCTATACCAGATGTAGAAAGTGCTGTATACAGGCAATTCATTGTTGATTTTCCTACCTGGAATGGGTGGCTTGCACACTTTGGAATAATTTTTTTGTGTGTATTCGTTAGCAATGTATGGCCAAGAGGTTTGATGGATCTCAGCAGGCTCTTGATCTGAACAACATTAGAGTTGATCCAGGTAAAACTTGCATGTTTTTTTTTAAACTCTTGCTCTGATTGGTTTAATTATGAGGTGTTGCTCAGAAATGTATCCTTTTAATTATCAAATAGTAAAATATTCCTAATAGTCAAATATTTGTTCTCTGTGACTATTTGCAGATTTGGTTTCTCAGAATATTGAGGTTACCTTGAATAGGAAGAACTCTATGCTGGCAGTCATCAAAATCATTGAAGAGAACATTCCAGAGGTACAACATTTTAGATAAATAATTACACATATTTTCACTGATTCTATTCAAAACTGTTTGTAACCACTGTAACTTCCAAGGCAAAATGTTAAGTGGGTATGTAAATATATAGGGACAACCACAATAATCATAACTATTTCTGTATTTTTCTGTCTACAGCTGATTTGTCTGAACTTGAGCAACAACAGGTTATACAGGCTGGATGACTTGGCTGACATCGTTAACAAAGTACCAAACCTGAAGATTCTTAATCTCTCACACAATGAGGTACACGTTAAGATCACAAGTAGACTTACCCTTTTCTACAGTGTTTCGTAAGATCCAAAATACATCACTGTCCTTCTTTGTACTTCTTGTAGCTAAAGACAGAGAGAGAACTTGATAAACTTAAGGGTCTGAAGCTGGTGGATCTCTCGCTGGAGGGGAATCCTTTGTGCGACCACTTCAAAGACCAGGCGAACTACGTCAGGTCAGTCTTCTGCAGTTTATCTGCTTCTGCAGTTGATCAGGTCAGAAACGCACTTGATGCGATTGCTTGACGTATACATTGCAGATGTACAGTCGCTTTAAATATAATGGCGTTCTGGCTCAAACAGACCTCCGTACACATAGGAGACGTTTACTTAGAATAACTTTAAAGTTTAGATTTAGCTACAGAATAACAGTAATGTGGTAAAATTATCTTTAAACAGTAGTTCACCAATAAAGAAAAACTGTTGAGATTGTACAGTTTATGCTATTACAGTGTCTGTTTGAGGTAATGTTATGCATGGGTTTGTTTTGAGCTCCACAACGCATAAAAACGAGCTTGCATAGCTGTAAGCATTTACATTTGCGTTTACGTACAGGATCTTTAAGGCAAAAAAAACGCAGTGGCTGAGTGTATGTGTGTGCACATGAACGCATGCATATGTATGAACATGTCCCCTAAGGTTTCGGTTTTGTCTCACCCACACCCACCTTAAGATATTAACAGACACACAGTAAATTAGTTCTGAGGTTAATAATCTGCATAAAAGAAGTTTCTGTCCCTCCACTAGAGAGGTGTGTGAGTGTGTGGATCTTTAACTTGTGTGTAGAAATGACCATTAATATAAATCCAAACACAGACATTTTATTGCGTTGAACATTCAGATTCATAATTCAAGATTTACATTGCATTGTAATTCAGGCAGGGACGTTTTTTATAGTGGAACAAAAAACAAACGTAATGTAAATGATTCTGTCGAATCTGTTTCAGAATATTCTTTTATGGTCTTTAAGGCCTGCCTGTATGATTTTTTTTTTTTTTTTTTTAGAAGTCCAAGTCTCACCATTGTGCGTGTCACAGTGAAATAAAATTAATAAGAGTTGATATCCGACATGAGCCGTTGGCTCTTAATATTGTTTCTTACATCTGCTTCGCATCGTTCTTGCTGTTGCCAGCTTTTCCTGTCATTTCATTACATTTTTTTATAATCTCTGCACTGTTGTCCATGTAGTGCTTTGTACAGAATGTAGCTCAACATCTTGTAGAAGGGAAACATTTTAGCTTATGAACCTTAACTAATTTTAAATAATAAGATACAGGAAGCAGCCTTAAGACACGTGACCTCCCAGAATTCCCATGGGTAAGTTGGCAGTGAAGGAAAGAACATACCTCTGGAAATTATGCACTCTTTAAGTACATTTGTACTTCACCTTTCATAAATTGCTGGCACCCTCCTCCCTCCACCCCCCTGACAGATGGGCCGGAGCGCTGCTGCTGATTGGCCAGTGAGAGGCTGGTTAGTCAAAGACGGGTAAGATCCCACTTTTGAACTCTGGGACAACCTAAGGCAGGCACAGCCGCAAAACTGGCCACAGCAAGCATGTTGGAGATGAAGATCATAGCCAAGGCAAGAAGAAGGTGGCAAGATGGTTTGTTCGTGAGGAGATGCCGTGGGTGGAGAAGGAGAGGGAAGGTTTTAAAGAAACCTTGAGCCAAGCATTCCTCAGAAACATTTACTATGTGCTGCAGTGCACCTGTAATGAGTAATCAGAGAGAAGGGACTATTAAATTCTCTCTCTCTTTGTGTATTCTAAACAAGATGGAGGATAGTTGGTCCAAGTTTGGCCATTTTCATGATCCTCGTCCTAGAGTGCTTGGGAGGCAAAACATCAGTTCATCAATTCATCCAAAAGCAATCATACTGGAGGAGGATCACAGGAAACCAGTTTCAAAACTCTATTTAAATATATTAAAATATAAAATTAGACTAGTACATAATCAGAAAAACATAAGGTGTCTGGGTTCAAATAAAGAGCTGATCATTTGCTTGAATAATTACCCTGCTATTTTTAAATGTAATAGTAGGGTCTAAATGAAGTAGGCTGTATAACCCATACACCTTTTAATCTCTTATTTATGTTTGTCATCTTGCATTCTGTACAGAGATTCAGGGTTCGACATTTGTGCAACTTCCTTGATTTTTCTGGTTTTATACATGCTTGCCATTTCATCTTGCCTCTTTGTCATTATCTGCCATCCTTTCGGTCTGGCCTAGTCTATCATTGTACATCTCCTCACTCTTTTTTCCCCATCATTGATCTTTATTTAAACTCTGGGAGTGTAACTTCTCTCCGTGTAACAGAGTTCATCATTTTTATTTTTTCAGTGTCATGCAGGAAAGCAGATCAGGAAAAACCTTATAGCACGGATGTCACTTCTTAAGCATGTATCACCATCATAGCTGCTCGTGTCACTATATTTTCCTCTTGCGATTGTGTTTCGGTTCTGCAGTCACTGTTTATTGTAAAAGCACACTTCGTACAACATGTTCAATTTGAAACGGCTCATCTGGCCAGCGACTCTGGATCTGTAATTATCTGTGACTGATGCCATTGGTACAAGCACACGCACACAAACGCTACTGAATGTTGGCTGGGAATACCATCAGTATATCATCACATTGCATCAGGAACTGGTCAGATCACTGTGATATCTGTAAGAGAACACAGAGAGGTCAGATCTCATCACAACCCCACAAAATACACTCTTAAATGCCTGAAAATGCAGATTGATTGTTGGTGTGAATGCATACCAGCTTCTAACACTCACAACACCCCTCCCACCCCCCTAAGTTCCCCCCATCCTTTGCCAGCCTGCTCATATCAGTGTTTCGGCCTGTTGGGGGAACCAATGGTGAGTATGGAGGATGGGTAAGTACCAGATGCCTGGGGCTGAGCAGGAGTTGGAACAGGGCTTATATAGGATAGATCACCAAACTTCTGTAATGTAGTTACATACCCTTATGACATTCAAAACCTGTATGAATTGTATGTGCTACTTTTGTAACGCCAATTTGGAGATGATGATTAGTAGATTGTTGAGGACCAGGCGCTGACAAGCCTTAAAGCGGCAAAACTACAACTATAAATATGGATTATGAAAACTAAATGGGTTTTTGAAAAACATGAGGTTGTGTAAATGATTGGAGAAATGTAATTTTTTGGGTGAACTATCTGTTCATTTTTTATTCTTACAAATGCCTGATCATTTTTCCCTATTTGTTTGAAATTAAACTGATCTGAATATTTCTATATGCCTGGTTACCAGCTTACATAGTTGAAAACAAGTTAAATGAACAGGCGTCTGTGATCAAACTGTTAATATCTCAGGTGACTCAGCCTTGTTCAGTGATCTGTAAGTAGATGTTTCTCCTAAGCTGTTCAGAATCCAATTTAACTTTTTTTGCCCACTTAAAATGGCCCACGTTATTGTCTGTGTACATGAGTGTTGGTGAGGGTGTGTTTCATTGGAGTAAAAGTGTGTCTGTACTAACACTGCATCTCTTGTGTTCTGTCTTTGTGGTTGCCGGACAGTGCCATTCGGGAGCGATTCCCCAAGCTGCTCAAACTGGTAGGAAATGAATTGACATTCACCTGTTGGTGCAATCTAACGTGTGAAGTTAACTGACCACATACGAATGTGGTAATCGTTGTATATGCAAATATATTCACATTTGCTCTTTGGCAGATGTTTATTGTTCATTAGATTTCATTTGATAGTATTAATTTGTCTTCTCATTGTGTCAATTATAGGATGGACATGATCTTCCACCACCCATTGGTTTTGACCTGGAGGTTGCTCCTGCAACTCTACCCCCCTGCAAGGTGCTTAGTTTTCAAGTTTCAAACTATATCTCATTACGTTCTTCTATGTTGTGCAGTTTGAGAGACCCTTTAGTTGTGAACTCATCCACTTTCTGGTTTGCCTAAACACAGCCCAGTTACTTCAGCTCAGAGGACATCAAAAGCATCATCCTCTGCTTTCTGCAACAGTATGTATTCTTCAGCTCTTCAGTGCTTTAATAGCAATGAAATGTTTGGATCAATGGTTTCTCATGTTATCTGATGTCACCACCCTCCAGGTATTACAACATATACGACTCCGGCGACAGACAGTCTCTGCTTGATGCCTACCATGATGGGGCAACATTCTCACTGGGCATTCCCTTCTCCTTGCAGAACCCTTCAAAGTAAGTGAACCATACTTCTCTCCTTTTGAGCATCTCTGCTGCTGGTTGATGCTGGGCATTACCGTGTTTTCTGTATGGATGTCTTGTATGGGAATGGAGATGTGTAGATTATAATAAATGAATCTTTATTTAAAATGTAAACCTTTTTTTACATTTTGTCTGCAGAAGCAGTTTAGGGGAGTATCAGAAAGACAGCCGCAACATCAAACGCCTGAAAGACCCTTGTAAGTTCGTTTTGAGAGGAACAGTTCATTAAGACTTTTGATTTCTTTAAAATAGTCTTTATTTTGGATTTGTTACATTTGAATTTAAATGGGTATTTTCTCATCTCCTGAATTCTTTGTCGTTTTGTCTTCCAGCTACACGGTTCCGTTTGCTGAAGCACACACGATTAAACGTGGTGGCTTTCTTAAACGAACTCCCCAAAACCCAGCATGACATTGCCTCCTTTAATGTGGATGTCAACACCTACACAGTCAGTAGAATTTAGTTACGCTCGCATCCCTTTATCTCACGCGCAGATTTGGTTTCATGGTTGTAATTTCTCTGTGGTGTTTGCAGGCAACACTATTGGCGTTTACAGTCTGTGGAGTTTTCAAAGAGGGTGAGTTGCTCTGTTGTTCTCAATGTTTGGGAATATGTATCTTCACGCTAAGTTAATTAGTGAGACGCATGCTCATTTTTCTCTTCTTTTCAGTGGATGGCAAATCTCGAGACTCTTTCAGGGCTTTTTCCCGAGTGTTTATTGCTGTACCTGCTGGAAACGCAGGGTAAGAAATTAGTTTCACACCATATAATGTTATATGTTTAATTTCTTGGCTTTAAAGATGAGCATGTTGTAATCTGTTTTCAACCCTGCAGTTTGTGCATCGTGAACGATGAGATGTTTGTTCGAAACGCCACTACGGAGGAAATCCGCCGTGCGTTTGTAGCTCCGGCCCCCACACCATCCAGCAGCCCGGTGCCCACTCTGTCTGCCCCGCAACAGGAAATGCTTGCTGCCTTCTCACTAAAGTCTGGCATGAATCTGGAATGGTCTCAAAAGTAAGGACTAAACTGTGCACTGTAAGCTAATAGAAAATGTAGAAAAAGTTTATGCTAGAGTCTGTTGTGTGTTGTTGTTTCAAATAACAATTAATGCTGGTGTTATATTGGCATGGCTTAGTATTGTAAGAATATGGGGCTTGCAGGACTCAAATGTTTTTGTTGTTTTAGGTGCTTGCAAGACAACGATTGGGATTTTGACCGAGCTGCTCAGATCTTCACTGGCCTTAAGGTATTCCAGCATTCCATTCCTAATAAGATTAAAATAAATCTACTAAATTCAGATTTAACTTCAAATTTAGAGCAAATGATTATGGGTCATGCATTTGTCTGATAAATGTCTCTTCATTTACAGGCCCAAGGGAAAATCCCAGATGTTGCTTTTGTAAAGTAAATGACTGAATGTTGGAGTTTTAACTGTTGTCATGTCCAGATATGACTAATAAAAGTTCATTGTTACTTGTTCATTATGTACTTGTTTTATTTTACTGGGTATATGATCATTATTGTACTTTTTTTGAAAGAGTATATCAGAAGTGACTGTTGTTGCCACTAAGAAATGTGTAGAACTTTTGTTCGGTGTAGTGTTTTTCTCCATCAAAAAAAGCCAAACATCATACATCAATACTAAATTATAAGAGCACTTGTGTACTTTTCAGCCTGTTGCACATTTATATGATAAATATTAAGGTCAATCTTAAGGTCATTTAAAGATCACACAAAATTTGATGCAGACACGGAAAACTTTAAGCTAGGACAACAACTTTATATCATGTAACAGTACGAGACAATTTGTGCGTTAAACAGCCAAAACTTGTGCACATATTTCCCCTCCCCCAAAATGTAAATGACTTATTGCCAGTTATTGACTTAATGAGTTGAGCCGTTACATAGGTTTCCCTAAAGCAAATGCTATACTGTTGTTCATTGTTGATGTTTTCTATTACGCTGTATTGGAAATGACAAAGTGGAATTGGGACTATGAAAAGAAGAGTGACTGATTGTCACTTGTAACCACTTGGTTTAACACTTTGTTTTACATTAAGACATGTCAGACAGAAAGTTTGGGGCCAAGCTGCAGGTCAGGCCTGTGCCATCAGACTCCACATTGAGCTTCTTCACCACTCCATCTTCAACCAACATGGCATACCTTCACACACACAAACAAGATTAGCACTTTTGTACTGGCAATTGCGAATTAATGGTCTTTTCAAAGTGTCAACTTGTTTTAAACTTCTCCACAACCAAATGTTAAATACTCTAAAGAATGAAAATTCTCATATGTTGCCAGACTATTATCATAATGACTCATTTGCATCTGGGTACACATCCATAAGAGACAGTTGGTCATCTAGTAGGGTTTGTCGTGCTTTATAGATAGATTTGAAAACTTTTGATTTGTCAGACTAGACAATAATTATTATTGATGGACTTAAATGTTTGAATTCAGGAGACAATTATCTCACCTTTTAGATCTTAAATTCCCAAGCACCTGAAAGAGTTGCTCATTGTCCAGAGCGAGATCCACTGCCTAAGAGAAATGATACACACTACAAATTAGGCCAAAACATGTCTGCACTTTGATTGCAATTTAAGTAAAATTATAGTTGAGACTGTTCTATAATCTCCTTTAACTGTAGCCAGATCTACAATGTTACTTAGGGGACAAGCTGCCTTGAGGACTAAAATCCCACAGAACCAGATTTTTCATTATTTTATAAGCATAAAATTCCTGGAATCAGCACGTGGGTGTGTTGTCTAAGGCTTAACTTATGACTGGCTATGGTTTGGTGAAGTGATTAAAGCTCTGGACTGGTAATAAGAAGGTTAGTTTGATCTCCACCATTACCACTCCTCTCCTAAGTCAGGCACTTCCAGGAAGCTCATAGGAGTCTGCTTTTATAATCTGTATTTTGATTTAAATAACTACTAACTGACATGCTAAAGCTTCCATATAGCTTCACGGAATTAGGTCCAGCTCACCTTTGTGAAAGCTCCAGTGGGGTCAGCCAGCATCCGCACCTACATTAAATAGACCACAATGACTAAATACATAAAACCAGTGTCTTGTCAGTTAGCCAAATTCTTAGAGACAAATTTAAGAAAATTAGGAGTTTTCTCACCTTGCCCTGTGCTTCATGTTGATTGCCCCAGGCAGACATAACAAACACATCATTGACAGACACACAGGCAATTTCCTGCAGACCTTTGGCCTTTAACTCTCCAGCCATCTGTATGAACCCTGGGAGATGAGTCTGACAGAATAAAGATATAAAGACAAAAGATTGAAAACCTGTATGAGTTACTTTATCGCATAAAGCAAAAACCTATATGACTTTTGACTCTTCTGTGGAAAACCAAAACAGTAGATATTTTGAGAAAGGTCTTTGTGGTTTTGTGTCAATTCAATGGAAGTCAGTTACTGCATACTACAAAATATTTTCTTCTGTGTTCCTCAAACGCAAAAGTCATACAGGTTTGGAATAACATGGGGGAGGGTAAATAATGGAAAAAACTACCCCTTTATGGGGTTGAGCAGATGTCAAGATTGTGAATTATGAATTAGCTTAAATTTTGTCTGCAAATATGAGCTATGTTTATGAAACATAACACTTGATGTTTTTGACCCAATTCATATTCATTTTAAGCAAATGAGTGCCCAGATATCGTTTCACATGTCATATTTTGTGTTCCAATGTAAGCCAACAATGACATAAAACTGAATTAATGACAGAATGTTAATTTTGTGGTGAACTATCCGTTTAAGCGATTTTAGACTGAGAAAGAAGAACACACGCACACACATTTAGTCAAAACTATTTCATAGACTAAAATTATCGTATGATAAACAGCTTGCCAGCAGATCCCACGTTAGTACCTTTGAACATCCAGGAGTGAATGCACCGGGCACAGCAAACAGCACACCTCTTTTGCCGCTAAAGAGTTTAGCCATTGAGATGGTATTCCCTGGATCTCCTTCCTGGACCTCTACATCGGGAAGTTTCTGACCAACCTTAGGCAGTTAAAAAGAACAGCATATATACTGCAGCATAAAACTCTTAAAAACAGCTACAGAAACCACGTATTCGCCAACAACTTACACTATCATTTGCAGGTTTGGACTGAATGTATTTATAATTACAGTACATCTATACTACAACACATCGACGCGGCGCGACAAACGCGAAACCTTCCAAAAGGCCCAATGACAGAACAGCTTTGTTTATTATAACAGGACTCTTTTAGTTTAACGCGTCGCTCGCGTCGCTTTGGGTGTCAGGCCTACAAGGAAATAGTTTACTTCCTACATAATTCGGAAACGCCAATATGACTCCGTCTAATCGACCGCAACATATTTGAATAAAACAATCTGAAAACAAAATCAAAACGAAAGTCACATTATATCAAGTGTAACATTTAATAATAAATCGTGCTTACGAAATAGGTGCAATAAATAAATAAAACAGTCGTGGCGGACACACTATTCAAGCAGTATTTATTGTTTTTATTTTAGAATGCCGTAAACTGATGTCGAAAACGGTCTCAAGGTCAAGCGCAAACCCGATAATCTTTTTCTTGTTGTCTGCCGTATGTTTCTTACCTGTATAGGCATTCTGGTGATGCGTGTAGAGTGTAGAGGTCTAATGACATGGGTGGCACGGACGCCTTTCTGTAGAAGCGTACTGGAAATCATTGGTTTATATCAGCAGTAACTGGAGCGACTCAGTGCCTGCGGGAACACAGTCAACGGCACTCGTGTCTCCTCCTTCCCCGCCCCGTCTAGAGGATTTGAGCTAAGCACCAGCAGACCAACGACGACACTTTCTTCTTAGCTTTATTATCTTAATGAAGATTAAACCACCGTTATTATTACAATATTAACTGTTCATTAACTCAAATTGAAGCATTTTCTGAATCTGAAATTTAACACAGCTGCACCCTCACTATATGCGCTGTTTTGCCCTTGTTTTAGCTGACTTTTGTTTTTCTCATGTGCTGATCAGCAATGTTTCTAGGACAACATTTTTTATGGATCCTGGTCCTCCATACAGACCCGATGATATGGCCAAATTATAGAGCTCCTGAGTGGGCCACTCTATCCACGGGGCTTGGGACAACAATCCCCCTAGGCTAATAGCCCTGGTCTGAATCAAGATGCTTGTAAATGATGTCACAACCAAAACACTTCTGCTTCTTTGTGGTTTTACCCCAACTGGTATAGTTATTATCCCAGTTGACTTCTTGTTTGATGTTGGTTATTCCTCATCAATTAACAGGCTAGAATATAACCTCCATATAAGTCCCCAGATGGTTGTACCGTCAAGCTACATATGGTTCTAACCTGGATCTAATGTCAGATTGCAATCTGCCATTTTATTTCCACATAATATACTTTGAAATGACAGCACATGCCTTTTGTTTTAAATGGCAAAATTATTAATTATGCATTTAGGAGCTCAAAAAAAGATTACTGTCATGCATTACAGAGTGAGTGTCCTGCACACGTGTGTCTTTGTTGGATATGCATAATTGCTCAATTTTAATTCTTTGTGAAACTTGCCATATAACAAGATATGTCTTCAAATTTAAGAGACATGACTGTGTACTGCATTTACTTATTGTTGTCACACCCTTACTTCATTTAATTATGCAGGACATTTATTCATTTATATAAATGTATTTTATGTCCACTCTAGAGGACAATAGGAAAACAAACGAAAGAAAGGAAACAAAGAAAACCATACTCTGAAGAAATACAATAACAAGATGTCCTACTTTCTAGTCAAACTATACATATTTGCCATATTCAAGTGGCTGCACTTGGCGAGATCGTATGCTTTCAAAGCAAGTCGCTTTTGCCAGTCCCTCTGAAATTGCCTACCCTTCCTTTACCAAGTTAATACCTAAAGTATACAACGGACACACGATGGCGCTGTTTCTCTATTTATCCGACCAGAGTCAGTGCATTCTAAAACGAATTATAATTTGTTCAGATTTAAATGGGAACCGGAGATCGGCACGCTGGGGGCGCGTAGTATATTAAAGCATAAATATATGCAGATGGTATTATGATTGTGAGTGATGGTTTTTCCTAAAAAAAAAATAAGTGGAAAATAATAACATATGCATACAATCTGAGTGTGCAGTACTCCTGACAAACTTCATTGAGAATATTAAGATACCATTATCTGTTTTATAATGGTACTAAATTTGACTGCAAACTGTCAGCTGCATTGGTATAGTCATATAACCAATAAAGTAATCTAAATATTATGTCATATGTAAATATTTTAAGTTTTCACAACGAGCTGATCGCGCACGCTGCAATGAATCATCATTACAGAGCGCTTTTCAAATGCTCGATTCCGATTGGCCGATCGCGCCATCCAGTGGCCTGTTATTTCATTTACAATGTATTTAACAAGCAGATGGCCGTACGTTATCCTTAATGTAGATCAGTGCTGTCAGTGAAAGACTTGCACCACTTTGAAACAACATAAATGTAATGGAACAGAGCAGATTCATATGAACAGCGTTAATCCGCATATCCCTTACACACGAATAAATGAGCTTTCTAGTCTGTAATGGACACTTGTTTACAATACGTAAAAGACCAGACAGGATAATGACAAAACGACGTAGAAAGTCAATGACAAGTAATGAGGTGTGGTAATTTATTAGAAAACACATTGACACTGACAATATGTTAAAATACTCCTGTGGTGATTTAGTGTTTGCTTTGTCTTCACAGTGATTCAATATGAACAAAGTGTGGAAATTTCGTTACTACCACAGAACCACTGAGCTTTACAAAAAGAAAAAAGCACAGACATTTACAATCATTTGACTTAAACACACACAAATACCAGAGCAATAATATTAATAAACATCCGCAAATTGAGTAAAAAATAGATTTTAATCTTTTAAATACAACATTTTTGAATACAAATATTGATTTGTTCTTTACCGTAGTTGTTATTATTACTATTGACTGTTATCACTAGTGGTACTGTTGAGGTTTGATTGACAGTACATTAATATACAGAAAAATGTGAAAACAAACATTTTGGTAAATTCTGGTATTGCTCATTTACATAAATATACACAGACACACAAACACCTAGCCATGAATTTATCTTTCAGTTATGTTCTAAGTTTGACAAGACAAAATGGCTTTATTTAATGCTTAACATTATTAAAACACTACTGTAATATTGTTGTTATATTAGAGTTATTATTGATACAAACATTGACATATTTTACAGCCATCTTTGAATGGACCCACTCATTCATGGTTATGTACACATTCCATGACACTCCAATAACCACTTTAGGAGAGACATTAACTCCTGTGTACAAAAGAGAAAATAAAAAACATACTGAAAATGTTTTAGAAAAAAGAAAAAAAAATTACCTATAAATTTGTGTAGATATATTTGAAAAAGAAATCAATTGTACTCAATTATGCAGAAGTTCCCTCATTAGACAGCCTGGTGGACTTTTAGTACGAGAGGCGTAAGAGGAGTTAAGCGGTAGTATTATATTAACGTTTAAAAATTTGCAATACTATATTAAAATTTCACAAAGGAAAGAAACAAGAATTTATAACTCCCACTGGCTCTTATGTGTCTCGCAAAGTTAGTACTTTAATTACAAAAAGAGAAAATAAATCCAAAACAATTAAATAAAATACATTTCATAACATTCTCCCAAATGAATTGCTTTATTTCAATACCAAACCTGAGGCCAAGCTTCATGGTGTATATGGAAAATCTAAATTAAAGCCAGACAAAAATCAGCTATGACCACAAGGACAGCAGAATATATATATATATATATATATATATATTCCTGAAAGTCTAAATAAAAAAGCATGTCCTCGGGATATTGGATTAATAATTTTCAGACACAGATCTAGTGTAATCTTGAGCTGAACATGTTTCTAAATACAGATCGTCCATGGAAGGTTCTTTTCAATCCAGGATATGGTTTTATCTGTGACGTCCTGCTGCCTGTGTACTTTTGCTGTTAGCTAATGTAACCCACTTTGAGAGTGCACATACAATCACTGCTGCTAAAAGTATACAGTAAAATTCACCCTGATGATGTGACATCACCTCAGAGGTCTGACAGCGGAACAGTGGTTTTACTTGTTGTACGTGAATTGGTATGAGGCCAAAATGGCAACTGGCTTTTCTTCCTCCTGTTTTTTAAATGTGTCTAATAAATAAAAGGTAGCGGAGTTGTAGCACTCAACAGAGTATGATTGCATATAATACCAGACGATTGTCTGCAAACAAATGACTATGAACAGACCACACACAGCAGTAAAACAAACAAATGTCTCAATAAAAGAATGCTTTCAAACTGGCCCCACATCCCAGGGCTTTCCGATTTGCATTAAATGTTGCTCTGGGCTTCAAAGAGGCTTTCAGTTTGAACATCACACAGAATGAGACCCCTATGGTTGAAATAAACCGACAGAGACCGTCTGCTGCGTCCAGGTATAAATGGAGGATTACAGCATGGAATATTTTCTCGTCCCCACATAAATGAAATATTTCCTCAGTCTCTCCAAACGTTTCAGAATGCAAAAGCAATGAATGCATTGAGCTGATTGATTCCAACAGCACTGGTTCAATCTGTCTCTTAGCAGGGCCAGTGTCATATCGTCAGGGACGTCAGAAGAGGCAAGAACAGTGTCGGAACAGAACGGACACGGACAAGATCCCACAGCGTTTTTAAATTGGGTTTGAATCAAAAAACACACAGCAAAAAGGCAAAACTCAAAGTAGTACAGTAGTCAGCTGGCCTACAGGAGCTAAAGACTCCCACATTTACCCTGATTTAGATGCACCTTCGGTTCAGTTCAGCTCAGCTTGTGCACTTTGCATTTATAGTACCTATAATGTCATTCACACAAACCACATCTAAAAATGATGACGGTTATCTATTGAACCAGTAAATATACAAAGGACGGTGATTTATATCAGGTTTAATGAAAACAATTTTCTACAATCCAAATGCATCATCTTTTCTCTTTTTTTATAATTGTCTTTGCTATGCGACTACACCACTACTAAATTGCGATTTCAAGCAGGTCGTGCTTGGAAGTACAATGGCTGCTAAGGGCAGCCATTTTAAAAATGGCTGACATCAAACTAATTATATGAAATCTTTCATATTGCTTTCCATAATATTACACGTTGCACTATATTTGCGTGTAGTAAATGTACCAGTGTATAGCAGTAAACAAAACTTAAGTTCGTTTCTAACAAACCTCTTTAGCTACGAACAGCAGTTTTTGTGTAATAGCTCCTGTTGCTCTTTAGTCACTTTTTTTAAAACGATTTTGCATATTAAAACATTTTACGCTTGCAGTATTAGCAAGGGCGTTATAAAGTCCTTATTAACTCACTGTACATAATAAGTGAAGAAAGATGAAGAAAGCTTACCGTTGATTTTAACTGTAGTGATAGTGCTGTATTGTGAGATTGTTTTCATATCACAAAATCAACTGTTCACATGATTTAGTGAAGAGTTCATATTGCTGCGTTTCAGTAGACGACCCTTGGCACGTAAATTTCTCTGAGTTTACAGTAATGGTTAGCTTCTATAAACACTAATCTTGAACATTACGACCATGAGGTGGGACAATGAATTACACAGCTTGGGATTCCACTAACACTGATATAAATATTCTGAACTCTGAACTGTTTTCCATCAAGTTTGTGAGACAAGTCTAGACATTTAGAGACAGAGTGAAAACAAATGGGAGAGGAGGATTTAATGTGAACAACAATTTATAAGGAGTACCTCAAGTTATCAGCTGCGATTACACAATGCGTCTTCTTCATATTCAACCCTTCTGTCAAAACGTTTTCTTTTGGCTTATTTAGCCCTTGCACTTTCTATTCACGAGAAAAAGCATGATCACAAAAAAGACTCTGGGCAAACGTTTGCCCATTTTCCTCGTCCGTTCACTCTCATTTATTCATCCAAGTGTTGTCTTCTCTCTAGGGTGAATCCATCATGGCCTCCAGCATCTCCAGGAAGAGTTTGTGCATGGGCACCCCACCGCGGGTCTTGATGCTGTAGAAGGTGGTGAGGGCACGGCCGGCGGTCTGCCTGAGGAGAGGCAGGGTAAGGAGGAGGCGACCGGCACGCTGGGGATCATCAGGACGTCGCTGGACCTCCATTTCCAGTAGAGCCTGGTGCAGCAGGTCCCTTAACTTCTGCACAGCCTCCATGTCCTCAATGTAGACTGAATCTAAAAGAGGTAAAAAAGAAAGATAGGAGATATAAGGACAGCTGTAGACAGCAAATGACTGGGGCAACCAAACGGCAGAAAACTGAACAACATATGCATAGTTTATATATAGTTGTACATATATATATATATATACATATATATACATATACATATATATATATATATCATATACATATACAATGTCTTGCAAAAGTATTCATACCCCTTGAACTTTTACACATTTTGTCACATTACAACCACAAACTTAAATGTTTTTGAAATTTAGTGTAATAGACCAACACAAAGTAGCACATAATTGTGAAGTGGAATGAAAATAATACATGGTTTTCAAAATTAAGCAAATAAAAGTGTGGTGTGCATTTGTNNNNCAATACTTTGTAGAGCCACCTTTCGCTGCAATTACAGCTGCAAGTCTTTTGGGGTATGTCTTTACCAGCTTTGAAATTTTTGCCCATTCTTCTTTGCAAAATAGCTCAAGCTCAGCCAGACTGGATGCGAAGCGTCTGTAAACAGCAATTTTCAAGTCTTGCCACAGATGCTCAATGGTATTTAGGTCTGGACTTTGATTTTGCCATTCTAAAACTTGAATATTCTTTGATCAAAACCATTCCATTGTAGCTCTGGCTGTATGTTTGGTAGGTTTGCAGTTGTAGGCATACTTGTTCTATTTTTGGATGATGGATTGAACAGTGCTCCTTGAGATGTTTAAAGCTTGGGATATTTTTTATAACCTAACCCTGCTTTAAACTTCTCCACAACTTTATCCCTGACCTGTCTGGTGAGTTCCTTGGTGTTCATGATGCTGTTTGTTCACTAGTGTTCTGTAACAAACCACTTCACAGAACAGGTGTATTTATACTGAGACTAAATTACACACAGGAGGATTCTATTAACTAATTAGGTGACTTCTGAAGGCAATTGATTACACTGGATTTTATTTAGGGGTATCAGAGTACAGGGGGCTGAATACAAATGCATGCCACACTTTTCAGATTTTTTATTTGCTTAAAATTGTGAAAACCGTTTATCATTTTTGTTCCACTTCACAATTATGTGCTACTTTGTGTTGGTCTATCACATAAAATCTCAATAAAATACATTTAAGTTTGTGGCTGTAAGGTGACAAAATGTGAAAAAGTTCAAGCGGTATGAATACTTCAAGGCACTGTATATAGTTGTACAGACTCCTCTTCCCAGCATGCACTGCAGCATTGTTAAATGACTAAATAATAAATTATAAATAAATGACTTATGCTTATGTTTACGCTGCATTATTTACACCACAGTTGTTGTTCCCTTTTGAGTTATGTGTAACTTTGTATCTCTTAATTTGCATTGAATATTAAGTACTGTGTATACAAGATTGAAAATCTTATTTCATTATTAAACGTGTTACAAATCCTAATTTTTCTGCAGATATCCTCATTTTCAATCACTGCACATGGTAACGTCCCATTCATAATCATTATTTGTAGAGCAAAAGCAGACCAAACCACATCAATTTCTATAATCATTTAAATATTTGCCTACACTACGGTAACCGCAGTCTAGTTCACTTGTGGAGCGTCTGGCTTAGAATATTGTTCACAACTAAATAGAACATAAAACCGAAACGATTAACCTCCCTTGCTCTTATCACACACGTGCCTAAGGTCATCAACCCCAGGATTAGACTGTTGACGGGGTTAATGTTTAGCATGTACACACAGATATGTGAGGTGTAAGGAAGAGGTCTTGGGTGTGTGCTTTACAAAAGCAAGATTCAAAACATGCCGACTCCCCAGTATTTGCATAACAAATACAAATTCTGTGGGTGAAGCAGAGATGAGGGTTGAGTTTATTGTTTACAGTAATCAAACGTGGCATGAGTTTTTCCGGGTGGGGGATGTATATTCATATATAACTGGATAGTGAGGAGACAGGTAAGGTTACGATACAAAATAGAATGAGGTCTGGTCTCAATTACCAAGTTAAATATGACTTACATCAGTTGGTTTTGCATCAGAGGGTAACCAGTCGGCCATGAACACAAACAGACCTGGAATGAATGAGTCACTGATAGGAAAATGTTGAGTGTGATGTGCACCTGAGTTGGTGAGTGCGATGGCCTTGAGCATAACAAACTCCTCGCGGTCCAGCTGCAGAGCCCTGAAACGGCGCGCAAGCTGGCTGATAGCCGCGTTCAGCTCGGTTAGACCGGCCACGCGAGACATCTCCTCGTCCAGCACGAAGTCTTCGGCGAACACCACCTCATCCTCGCAGCCGAGAGAACGGTAAGCCACCCCCAACACCAGGACCTCCAGCCACACCGACTGCAACACAGACATTTGATCTGCCAGGGATAGGGAGAGGAAACCTGGATGGGGAAGAAAAAAAAGGAGGGTAACGGTGTGTGCACACTGATGTGGAGGAGATCTGCTCAAAACACCAGAGATTTTATGCTTTGAGGGCGTATCTATGTACAGCTGCTTGGTTCATTTTAATACACGGTCATAAAGAGAGCCAATGTGTATATGACCATACTTGGAGAAACCTATTTCCCAATTTCTAAAGAATTCACATGATGTCAATTTAACACACTTGTCTAACATATCCTAATCCCAATGTACCACAAGTTCAAACCGCACTTGAAATCGGAATTAAATATAGGAACGTATAACAGGGATTTTAAGCACAGCTTCCCTGTCAATCCCACAATCACCCACACAGGTCATCAAAATGGTTCTGCTGGTTGGTAAGATATGTGTGGACAACAGGTTATGAGATGTGCATGACTAACCCTGACATGATGAACCTTCAAAATTGCTCTAAAACTGGAAATCTTGAAAATAGCCCAAGACTGACAAAAGCCGTTAAAATCACGTCTTCTGTGGTAGTGTCTTGGACAATACCCAGTGTGGAGTTGGACAGCAATTAGGGGGAAATTCCTCTACATTCTGACTCATCTTCTCCAGTTCCCTTTCAGTTTTCATCATTTGTTTAGGCACCTGTGCTCTGCAGACAGGTGTGATTGATCAGCACTTTTCTGCACTTTTAGGCAGCACAGAAATATGAGAACCATCAAATATCAATGACTAACAAGCTCTAACTGTGTTTTCCAGCTGGCCTTTTCATAGCCTCTTAAAATGTTATCAGCACATTAGCATCCAATCTGCCTTCCATCCAGCACAATGGGGGAATCAGGCTAGTAAGTCACAAACCAAGAAGCTGCACAACATTTCTGAGTAAAAAGTGGCAGATGTTTCAAAAAGCCACAACCTGTCCAGTTTATGGTATGGTCATAGTAAACTTTTGCTTCTGCAAGTAGTATTTCTGGTCAACTTTAAGCAAAAAAAACACTTAAAACAATTGTGTTCAGCTCAACTAGAGCATGGCGCTAGCAACACCAGCTTCATGGGTTAGATAGCACAGACAGACATGCCTCAAAAGTCAAATGTGCAAATTAAAACATGAACGTAAACCAACTGACCCACAGGCAGAACCATATGGTGGCTTTACTGTAGCTTTAATTTAGAAACAGGTGACTCGTAGCTTGACACCAGAAAAGCTCCCTTGACACTCCCTGCCAACACTCTTGTTGTTCCTCTTCTTGTTCTCACTTACCAGGAATGTGCTTGGCCCAGCCGATGATGACAACTAGTTCCCGGTCGGCCAGGTCACAGAGAGTGGTGAGTGTGCGCTGGGCTGTGTCGGGCTGCAGGGGGTCTGGCATAGCAAACAGCTTCTCTGGCTCCGCCACCAGCAGATGAGACACAATGATGCTGGATGAACCTGTGAGACAC
Source organism: Botia almorhae (assembly GCA_036877575.1). Taxonomy (NCBI): domain Eukaryota; kingdom Metazoa; phylum Chordata; class Actinopteri; order Cypriniformes; family Botiidae; genus Botia; species Botia almorhae. Next base: position 24,677 of record JAZGTJ010005002.1, read on the forward strand.
ATTATTACTGTAATATTCATCTGTTGACTAGTCTTATTTAGTCAATTTCCCACATATATACATATACATACAAACATATATTCTCAAAAATATTCTCTTTATGAATTCCTTCTTTTACTCTTATTTCTTTGTCTTTCTGGGGCCAGCTGCATAAACATAGCAGCTAAATTAAGACTGTGTCTTAGGTAGTAGTCTGACCAACTAGCAGTAGTTGACTTAAAGTTATGACTAATGTTAACTTGTAAGACTAGTGTAAGCAGTTTATGCAACCGGCAACCAGTTTACCTTTGAAATTTGGCAGTATGTTGCTATGGATAACGCTTGTTCTCATTGTGGCAAAGTGCTTATAATGTTGGTCATGTGTTATTTTGGATAAAAAAATCTGGTGTATGACTAAATGTTTACAATCTTATTACCTTTCTCTCCCTCTTTCCTCAAAGGTATCGGTGCACTCTGGTATGTGGCATTCTCCACCTCCGGGCGTCTCTTGTACTTCTGCCTCCCGCCTCTGACCCTGTCCAGACGAACTCCTGTGGCAAAGATAATTGTGAAAAAGATAATTAGGCCATTCCCATCGATAGATTGCACCACACACTGTTTAAGATACATGTGTATTACAGGGCTGCGAGTGGATTGGCTGTCAGCCGGGTGCCATCTTACCTTCTTTGAGCATGCCTACTTTGAGGCACTTGGTGAAGCGGCATGCCTGACAGGCCTTTCTGCGACGCTTGGTGATCTCACATTCATTGGAGGCTGGACAGCTGTACTCGATATTGCCTAGAGTGGATGGAGGTGACGTTAGGTGAACTGCCTGTCTTGGTTTACTTATAAGGTATCAGTGAATCAGTTACACATGTGAATCTATTACATCTGCACTCACCCTGTATGGTTCTTTTGAAGAACGCCTTACAGGCTTCGCAGGAAGCTACTCCATAGTGGTAGCCAGAAGCTACATCGCCGCACACCAGGCACAGCCTTTTGGGAAGCGTGCTTAGCGCATACTTGCAGCGGCCGCCTCCGCTACCAGTAGAGCCCTCCTCGGCTCCATCCGCACCCTCCTCCTTAAAATGGCAGCGCAGAGCGGGCGTGTAAAGGGGCGGGGAGTAGCGCCCGGTGCCTTCTCCTCTGGAACCCCCTCCTCCACTATGAGAGGAGTCGGAGGAGGCCCCACCCGGGCTGGTTCTCCCACCTCCACCTCCTCCCTCAGGACTGCTGGGTTCTGCCTTTATGTACAGGTCGGAACGTCGCTCTCTGGAAGACATGATACCTGCAGAAGAGTGGAGGAAAGAGTGAGATAATGGGAGGGGGAGGGACCTATTCTGTCACCACTTGAAGGTCACTAAGACAAGAGGAGTAAGTGGCAGGTTCAATGTGATGCAGTTACTAATATGCTATTAATAGCATTTTTCAGACTTACTACAAGACTTGGTAGACTACGTAGTACACTTCACACTTAGTACGAATACCGATTCTTATGTTTTGGGATACTTGCCAAAACCTATTACCAAGACTTATTATTATTTGGTGGGACATCACTAGCAATGTAAAGGTCATGGATTTGAGTCCCAGAAAATGTATGCACTGCTTAATGTACAGCCTGAATACAAAGTAACTCATTTTGAATAAAAGCCAAAATGAATAAACGTATATCAGTTGCCTTAAACGATTAAATAAACTAAGATATCACCACATTGAGTTGGTACTAAGCAGTGATGTTGTGTGTAATGCATTATAATACTCAGATGCCTTTGTTCTGTAATGAAGCAGAGGATTATTTGATATTTTTCAGTAATTCTATTACAGATACTGCTTTCTCATTATTTACATTACATATATGATTTTGCTTTGATCCCAATGATTGTGCTCATTTATATTTGATTAACATGCACTGCATGCTGGGTAAGCAGACGGCAATCAAGAACACGCAGCAGAGGCAGAGAAAAGCAAATATACTGCTCAGTCTCACCTATATGTGTTAAATCTAAATGGCTAAATAACACGCAAAGCGAACGGTCAAATGAACCATTCAGGATTACACATGCATAGTCTTTCACTAAATGTTATGCTTTCTGCAACATCAAACTCTGCAAAGACATTATTTCATATCTTACAATGCTAAGATTTTGACACTTAAGGTATACTGGCCACCATAATATAAGTAATTTTGTGTATTCATTCAAATGGATGAAGATGTATCAATATTGTTCTCCTAGAGAGCAGACAGTGCATATGTACATGACAGAATTCTGCGCAGGTCTGTCCATAATCCATGTGCCATGGTGTCCGCCCACACAAGATTAGGGTCATTAATCCAGGAGAGAGAGTACCGATCCTGGAATTATACCTCTACAAGAGATGCCCAATAGTCACTCCATGGCACCAAAAGTTCACAAGCCCCCCTCAAGGACAAACGAACCTATGATGACACTCCCAAAATTTGCTGACCGTTTGAAAGTCTGTCACATTAGCACATACAAAAAATTACTCAAGTTGTAGAACAACTGCCAAGTAGGTGACACGAGCAGCAAGGATAGCAGCTTGGCGTGATGGCGAACATAATCAGAATAATAGCTAATGGCTACTGTACATATACTTTTTATACCATCATACATTGTCTGCTCCATCTGGTTATGGACAAAAACTACATGTCCACCTTCATCTGTCCTTAACATCCATCTCTCTCTCTCTCTCTCACACACACACACACACACCACCTTTCCCCCGGTTGTACGTGGTGTTGCAACTTTGGCTAGCATGCAGAATGTAACAGTGTCCCAATGCTTCCAAGTCCAGTGTCCTTTCTGCCAAACATGTTCAGTTTAAGCACTTACATAACACCTGAACTTTGACGTTAACCTATACCCCCATACCAACAGTAATGCTTCCTACCCACAGCAGAATGGCAATTTACAAGATGAATGAGGGACACGGGAGACGGGGGGTAAGAGGGAGAGAGCGCTATGTTCCCAATAAAACAAAGCCGAAGTTTTCATAAGCCATAAAACATGTTCCCAGCCCCTTAGTTTTGCCCTTTTCAAACACTACTGGTAAAAACATAAATGCAGCGACTACCACTATTGAACCTTGTAATGATCATGTGGCTATAGTGAGGACTCGCGCTGCTGCGACGGTTCAGAGGGGGTAAATTATTCAATGTGAGGATAAACAAAAGAAACCGGAAGCTGGAAGAATCCTCCTGTTTAAACATATGTAAATACCGCATGGGGGAAACTACAAAGGCTCAAAATGATCGGGAAATGCCAACGACCATCATCACACACGTGTCCATACAGCAGGGGACCACGCGAACCGTCCTGATCTGCCACTTCCGGTTCGGCTCTTCACACAGATCTGAAGTTTTAAATGGTAAGGTCGTTTAAATTTTTAATGTGCTAATCGGCAATATTCAGCGTGCTGTTTTACACCTTTATCAACTGAGTCAAGCTATCTCTTTATATGTCTGTAAAACATACGCGGCTTAAATGTGTTGCTTCACATATGTTGCTTCAGTTTATGTGTTTAAATTTGTTTATTTGACGTGTTCTTGTTTTCCTTTCCTATAATGTTTAATAAGGTTTTCAAAATACGATTTGTTTTGTTAACACACTCTCACAACCCAACTAGCTTAGCCAAAATAAGCTTAGCTTTTGCTAAATTACCTTTACTGGGTTAAAAATGTATCGCACCTCCTCCAAACGTCTCCAAAAACATGTGCCCCAAAATATCTAGTCGCAAACACTTTCAAAAGCAGATTATTCCGTTCGTGTTTCCGTAAACATGGCTGAATAGGATCTGACTTTTGTTAATGGTGCTGTTCATCTGTGCATCTTTGAACTTCACTTTCCCCCTGACAAACGTGTCACCATGACTCATTGGCTGCCCTAAGGAGGAGGAGAGTTGCTCACGAGCAGATATATATATAGGCTAAATATGCATTTTTTTACAATATACATTATTATAATAATCACTCAATCATCAGAGGAGATGGAGTGATTGTCAACATTGCATAAGGTTTCTTCATTTTATTCCATAATATGGTAAACGTGATGGGTTATAATTGTAAATGAACTACTGAAAGCAAGCTCCAGGCAGTTATGTTAATAGATTTAATGTAGTGGGAGACACAGAAAGGGCAAGAGAGAGTCAAAATAATACCAAGTAGGTCTGTAATA